>PVJS01003340.1:0-76477 GCA_004027185.1 Glis glis
CACACACACACACACACACACACACACACACACACACACACCCCACACCCCACTCCTGAAACCCATTGGCTGTGAAATCCGGCTGAAAATTTTAAAAAACTGTTGCACCGGGTGACTTACTAGGAGGTGAGAGGTTATTAAAGATCCAATTACTGGGATTGCCTAGAGCTTTTCCTTTTATAAACTCCAGAGCTATTTGTTTCAAACAATGAGTTGATCTGAGAAAAACCTCCCGACCGCAAATCCAGGGCTGCCCGTGTCAAGACTGAGCTATACGGTTACTAAGAAAACCTGCTTTGAAACCAGCTGAACTCTGTGTACACTCCATCAAGCAGATGTGTGTTTGCGCAGTGGAAACGCTGCACAGATGTTAAAAGGTAAATATTTTTCCAAGCTCTAGCCGATGGGTGGATCAGACACCTACATCTATCAGGACGCGTATTTTTCTTGGATAGAACCATAAACCAGCATTGTTCGGGTCTTAAATGGGCAGTGTTCAGATCACTCCCATGATGCCGTGTGAATAAAAGAAGCCCGTCTGCATGAATGTTGCTGTCCAGCGCACGAGCCGGGAGAGCGGCCCTTTCCTCCAGCCTCATTAGCTGGAGGTTAAGACCAGTTTCTACAGGACTCCACCGGCCCCTTCGCAGCCTGGCTGAGTCAAGATGCCATAGAAAAATGCATGGGCGCACGTGACTGTACGCTCCCTCTTGTCCTCGTCCCTACCCGACCCCAGCAAAGTCACAACCAAACCTCAGGGCCCACAACTGTCTCACACCCTGGGCAGTTTCCAATGGACCAACTGATGCCGCACAGAATCCCTGATGTCCAGGGATGCTCTGGCGTCCCGGGCTGGCATCCAGGAGCCAGGGGAGCAGGGGCTGCTCATTCCCCCCTCTAGCCAGCTCTGCCCTGTGTCAACAGGGCTGGTGACCATCCAGGTGGTGACCGGGTGGCAGGAGGGAAGCAGGGCAAGCCAGCCCTGAGGAGGCCATGTGTGTGTCAGCGCGGGGAATGAGGAGCCGACTCTGGCTGGCCTTTTGACATTTTCTCAGTGACTACAGTCTGAGCAGCATGCCGGGAAGCCGAGGCCTCCGCTCCTCAGCCTCAACGTTGTGACATCCGCAGCCTGAGCCCTGAGCTTGGCTAGGCTCTCAGCAGACATCTGCCAAGGTCACCAAGCTGGGAGGCAGCCGAGCCAGGCCTCCCGCTCTCAACAGCAGGCAGTTGTCATCAAAGCCAGCACATCCCCCTCAGAGTGCTGGACTGCTTGCATTTCGATTGGTGAAATTACTTATTGCATATCTAATAAGTGCTCAGCACAGTACTAGGCACGGGCGGGGGCTGGGGGCAGAGTCCTGCCCTGGAGACGATTATCATTTATGAAGCAAGGCTCAGACAGGAGGGTCACAGGTTTGAGGCCAGCCTCAGCAACTTAGGCCCTCAGCCACTTAGTGAGACCCCGTTTGAAAATAAAATATAGCTCAGAGGTAGAATGCCCCTGGGTTCAATCCCCAGTACCACACACACACACAAATAATAATATATGTATAGATGTAAAAATAATCTATGGAGCAGAAAAGACAACCGCACGTGGAATGACAACAATCTTAAAAGTCGGAATGGCATGCTAATGTGTGTGGTACAGATTATTCATGCAATAGAAATTCAGAAGCCAATGAATTGAGAAAATGCTGCAGCTAGTAAAGTACTTTGAAATTATAATATTTTCCTGGTGGAGGTTCAGATACCCTCCTTTCACTGTTTTAATCCCAGGAACTCCAGAAAAGACCCACATCTGGGTTGTCATTCATCACATTAAAGGGCATTTCAAAGAAGGGGCGTGCCAGGGATACACTTTGTTAAGGCTAAAGCAGTAGGTAAACACTCCCATAGTTAGAATTAGTGGTGGCAAAAGTAGAAAGAATATGCAAATTACTGATAAGAAGGTAGGGGAAAATGGTAAGAAAGCTCCAACTACTTAAATGGGCCTGGGGATTACTGAGGAGGACCGGGGATTAGATAGGAATCAGAATGCTAACTCGGGGGGGGGGGGGGGGCCTTGAAGACCAGCTTCCCCGAAGCCGGCTCCCTCTCCTGCCCCCCAGTTCTGTTGACTGTCTACCGTGTGGGAAGCATGACTGCCATGTGAGCTCTATATTGTGTGTAATTGAACAATGGAGCACGTGCTGGTTTAAATCGAGAAGATGTTTTCTTGTTTTACTGCTGGAAAACCAACTAACAGTACAAAAATATAGAAAATTTAAAAATAAATGCCCCCCTAGTTTTCCCGCCTCCTCTAGCTCACTAGGAACTTTTGAGTACAGGCCTTGCTAATATTTTCTGTGCACACACAGATACACATGATTATATATATTGTACATTTGCTGTTTTTACAGACATCAGATTGCACTGTAGATACTGCTTGACAACTTGCTTTTTTTACTTAACAAAGTGACTCCACACCTTTCCAGATGATCAGCCCAGAGAGAGTGGCGTCATCCAGAATGGATAAAGGAAGTGTGGTGTACACGCACGATGGAATATTATTTGGCCATAAAAAAGAACAAAATCATCTGTAGCAACATGGATGGAAACTGGAGGGCATTCTGTTAGGTGGAATAAGCCAGATACAGAAAAACAAGTACAGCATGTTTTATCCTATGTGTGAAAGCCTAAAAGGAATTGATTTCATTGAAGTAGAGATTGGAATAGTGGCCGGGAGAGGCTGGGAAGGGGAGGAGAGAGAGGTGTTGAGTAACAGGTATGAAAACCCAATCAGATAGAACGATTAAGTTCTAGTGTTCTATGCACAGTAGGGTAGTTTACAGCAGTTTATTACATATTTTTTCAGGAGTTCGAAAGTTCCCAACACAAAGAAATGATAAATATTTAAGGGGATGGGAATGCTAATTACTCTTGACCATTATGCATTATATACATGTATCAATATCACACTGTACCCCATAGATATATACAATTATACAGAAGGATGACCTCATCTTTTTTTTTTTTGGCTTTGCGTGTCACGGGCGAGTGCTCTACGCTGAGCCCCACCGCGCCAGCCTCATCATTTTACTGGCAGGGCCACAGTCTTGGGAATGGGTTCCATATCCAGGGTCATTCAGGTTGTTTCCAAGTTCTCACCATGCCAGATATCCCAACAGCCAGGATCCTGCTCCTACCATGCACTCTAAAAGCTCCACCCAGCCAGGCATGGTGGTGCACACCTCTAATCCCAGTACTTGGGAGGCTGAGATAGGAAGATTGCAGATTTGAGGTTCACGTCAGCCACTGAGAGAGACCCTCAGCAACTTAGCAAGACCCCGTTTCAAAATTTAAAAACTTTTAAAAAGGGCCAGGGGTGTAGCTCGGATGTAGAATGCCCCTGAGTTCAATCTCCAGTACCAAAAAAATTTTAAATTAAATAAACAAAAGCTCCACCCATGTGTCTTCTCCCTTTGTCCCCCAAGAAGCCTCACTCCGTGGCTCTGGGGCTGACACGTGCATTTTGCTCTGTCGTTCTCAGAGGCGGAGAGACTTCCTGCAGTTGGTGCTGGATGCCCGGCTCTCCGCGAGCTCCGTGGGCCTGGAGGACTTTGACCTGGTCAAAGAAGCCCTGTCCCCCAGCAAGTGCTCGGCGGTCCCCTCCCCACCATGCCCGTCTGGAACCCTGGCCCTGCCTCTGACCCTGGACGAGATTGTGGGCCAGGCCTTCCTCTTCCTCATCGCGGGCTACGAGATCATCACCAACACGCTCTCCTTCGCCACCTACCTGCTGGCCACCAACCCCGAGTGGCAGGAGAAGCTTCTGCGAGAGGTGGACCTCTTCCAGGAGAAGCATGTGAGTACCGCGGGGTCCAGGCATCCGCATGATGACCACAGGGCAACCGAGCATGCATTCCTAGAAGTGAGACTTCTTTTATAACCTGCTAAACGTACACCCCAAGCTCATCAGATGAAAGAGGGCCATTGCCCACCTCTCCATCTCTCTGGGCTAGTAAGTAAAAAGCATGTTCAGAAAAACGGAAGGAAGAAAAGACCAATGGTGTGTGTATCTTCGCTATCTGGGGCAGCCCATGAAACTTGTAGGGGGGCCTTCAAGGTCCCAGGAAGGAGTGTGGGTCAAAGGGCATCGAATGGGAAGGAGGCCTGGCTTGTGAGCCAGACAGGGGTGCCAAGATGGAAGGCAGGAGCGGGCACAGGACGGGCTAAGCTGGGGAGGAATGAGGACTGGCTGAGTTCAGGAGGAGCTCCTCCATGGAGGAAGGAAGGTAGGATGGGTCCGGGAGCACGGCGTCTGGGCGTCTCAGGCATCCCTTCCAGAAAGGGCCCCTCTGTACTCTCAGCGGGCTCACTGGGTGCTGAGCTGGGCTACTCTCTCATCTCATGCTTTTTTCTGGATGCTTATGTGCATAATGCTCTGAACTATGAGTTGTTAAAGAGAACCATTTTAAAAATGTATGCTCTAGCCAGGCGTGGTGGCACACGCTTGTAATCCCAGTACTTTGGGAGGCGGAGACCGGAGGATCCGGGTTCGCGGCCAGCCTCAGCTCTCGCTCGCTCTCTCCCTGTCTTTCTCTCTCTCTCTCTCTCTCTCACTCCTTAGTGAAGCCCTCCGCAACTTTGTGAGACCCGGTTTCAAACTAAAGTACAAAAAATAGGCCCAGGGGCGTAGCGCGGAGGTAGAACGCCCCTGCATTCAATCCCCGGTACCGCAAAAAAAAAATAAAAAAAATAAAAAAATGTATGCTCTAGCTGGACGTGGTGGGGCACGCCTGTAATCCCAGGACTTGGGAGGCTGAGACAGAAACATTGCAGGTTCAAAGACAGCCTCAGCAACATCGCAAGACTCTTAGCAGCCTAGTGAGACCTTATTTCAAAACAAAAAAATAAAAAGGGCTGGGGGTATAGCTCAGAGGTACAATGTCCCTGGGTTCAATCCCGAGTACCAAAAAAATTTAAAACTAAAAATGTATGCTCTAAAAGGAAGACCCCCATAATGGAGTTGTTTCTACTAAATTCTGATGTAATGATTGCTACATTCACAATTGTGGAAGGTGGCTTGTTCTGTTATTGGAACCCTTAGGGGAAAAAAAATTATACAATGAGCTGAAAACTATTTCCCAGGAAATTCCATTTCTTTATCCTACTGGGGAAGCAGAGGCTAAATTTGTCTTTCTTCTCCATACCAGATTTTAAATATTTAAGCCGGGCATGGTGGCGCACACTTGTAATCCCAGTACTTGGGAGGCTGAGACAGGAGGGTCGCAGGTTCGCGGCCAGCCTCAGCTACTTAGTGAAGCCCTCTGCAACTTCGTGAGACCCTGTTTCAAAATAAAGAATAAAAAAATGGGGCTAGGGGTGGAACTAAGAGGTAGAATGCCCCTGGGTTCAATCCCCAGTACCACAATAAATAAATAAATAAATAAATAAATAAATAAATAAATAAATATATGAGAACCGCAGAACTGTGCTAGGAATGGTCTAGACTTTGGGCTGGACATGAGCTCATGGTCAACTTCAAGTTCTATGTTGTTAGGACAACTGCCAAGCCGGTCTCCCCAGTCCCCTGCTCCTACAATTGATCTCTTGAGCCTAGTTGCAGGAGTTTATATTTATCCTTATTACTGTTCAAGTCAGTCAAAATAATTTTGAATCTTGATTCTGCCATCTGTCATATTAGCAGTTCCTCCAGCTTTATGTCATCCGAGACTTGCTAAACATGTCTCCTATTTCATCTAAGTCATTGATTAAAACGTTGAACAGGACAGGGCTCCCTCCAGATTGACATTGATCCATTAATCAATATTCATTGGGCACGAAGTCTCAACACACTGTGAATCCAAATAACCCTTCCACCAACTTATCCTGTGTTCTAGGTAGTTATTTAATATTTGGTTTAAATTGAGGAGTAGGAGGAAGGACTGAAGATAATCGGGGCACATTACTCTAAGAGACACAAGGGGGGCTGGGAGGTGTATCTATTAGGATACATTTAGTTGTAGGAGCAAAACCCTAGCTCAGACTGATTTCAGCAGAAACAAAATGCAAACACACCCATAAATTTATATTTGTGAGTGCAAATAATTTCTCTTCAGGAATAGATGCGACTTCAGGAAACTCTTGCTACAAGCCTCAAAGATGTACTCAGGACCCAGTTTCTTTCTTTCTCTCTCTCTCTCATACTGGGGATTGAACCCAGGGGCATTCTACCTTAGAGCTACACCCCAGCCCTATTTAATTTTTTATTCTGAAATGGGGTCTTGCTAAATTGCTGAGGCCGGCCTCAAACCTGCAAATCCTCCTGCCTCAGCCTCCCAAGTACTGGGATTACAGGCGAGCACCACAGTGTCCAGCTGGGTCCCGGTTTCTCTTGCCCAGTTCTTGTCTGTGTGTCCTCATATTGGGCCCACTCTCAGTCCTGCTGTCCTCTGGAAGCCTGTCAAGAATGTCTGTGACCCCACACTTCCTCACTCCTCCCCAGGGAAGAGGAGAGGGTCTGTAGCCCCAGATTCCCAGCAAGAGACATGCAGGGCGCACCGCTCCGAAGGCGAGGTCACTGTCTGTTCAGGAGCCAGTTATCATGGGCAGGGGAATGGAGCACCGATGGGCTCAGGCCAGTTAGACCCCAGCCCCGGAGTCGGTCACGCTTAAATGACCGGGAACTTGGGCAGGAGATGTCCCCAAGGAAGCTTAGGGTGCTACCCAGGAAGGCAGCCCCAGTGTCAAATAAACCAGACCTGTCAGAGGACTCGGAGGCCTCCAGCAAGTGCCCAGGATGTGGGAGACTCGGCGGAGGCTTGGGGAGGGCCAAAGGCTCTGAGAGGTGGGACCCATGACCCTCACCTTGAGGGAATTTAATGCCCAGTTGATGAAGAATTAAGTCATGCTTATTAAACAGTATCTCCCTTCCAAAGTAAACCCTCCAAGGCAAGAGACAACAGCAAAGAGCTGATTCTAGAATGTTCTGTCACGGCCGGAGCGGGCCCTGACCTCGAGGAGGGGGCCGCCTCAATCTCCCAGCCCAGGGTCTCACCTTCTTCCCCGGGGACCACCCCCCCCGGGGCTGTGCAGACCGGCCCAAGGCACCAAGGAGACCCCGTGGGCAAATAAGCCGATTATAGCAGCTAAAGATGTTCAGGCTTTGTGTACACAAAACAATCTGGGACAATTGTATAAAATGCAGGTTCCAGGACCCTGCCCTCAGAGGTTCTGATTCCCGACGCGTGGGCTGGGCCCAGGAACATATATATGTACATATATATATATATATATATATATATATATATATATATATACACATATATATATATATTTTTTTCGGTACTGGAGATTGAATCCAGGGGCATTCTACCTCTGAGCTACACACCAGCCCTATTTTTTATTCTTTATTTTGAAACAGGGTCTCACTAAGTTGTGAAGGCCTCACTAAGTAGCTGAGGCTGGCCGCGAACCCGGATCCTCCTGTCTCAGCCTCCCAAGTACTGGGATTACAAGCGTGCGCCATCACACCTGGCTCTTCTTTATTTTTAATAAACATCCCCAGGGGGAAATGCAGGGTGTGGTACCTGGTTCCACTTTAAGAGTGCAGCCTTAGACTTTCAGGGCCCTAAACCTTCTTCCAAGAAAAAGACAAAACAGGGTTCTATGCCTTGTCCCAGCCAAGCAAGCCCTGGGTCATATTCTTTCTTTGGGTAATATTTGGGGTGGTCTCTGACAAATGGGAATACCTAGAGGGTTTTTTAAAATAAAATAAAATTGATAGTCTCAATAGCTTCGCTCAGTGTAACCTTGCTCCCTGTACCCACACAATGAGTGTTAGTAGGTTTTCTTTTCTTCCTTTATTTCTCTCTTATTTTATTTTTTATTTTTTTACTATAATCAGAGCTCTCTGTTAATATGGGCCATCTGTCAGGACATGGAAATGCAGATTAGATGTTCACACATTAGATATTTTCCTGAAAATATTCCTGAAAATTTGCATGTAAAGTATGACTTGTTATAATTTTCCTGCTGGTTTCCATTCAACAAATATTTCTTGAGTGCCAGTTAATGCCAGCTTCTGGGGCTCCAGACCCTCCGTCACACACGGCTGCTCTGGTTTGGCTCTTCTGTGACATCCCTGGAGAGTGTCCCTGGGGGCCCCTTGGGCAGCCTGTCCTTGTGTTTGTCAATGAGATTGCTGGATTCGAGCTCCGGGGTTTCTTCTCCGGAGCCATTTTCTTCTACAGCAATGCCCTTTGAGCATCTGAAAAGAGCAGATGTGTGCCCTGTGTCAGTGAGGACTCCTTCTGTGGACAGTGATAGAAAATGGCCCAGACTGGCTCAGGGACTTAGTGACCCCAAGAGCTGCAAACTCCAGAGGGTAGGGCCACCTTCAGGAATGGCTTGATGCAGCAGCTCCGACCTTGTCCCCAGTTGCTCTCTGTTCCCGTCTCTTGGCTGTACTTGCTCTGGGCATACTCCATCATTCTCAGGAACGGTCCCCTAGTTGTCTTAGGACAGCTATGAAATCAATATGTTGGACAGTGTGAACAGTGATGCACAGACATGAAACTGCTTGGCGTTTTCTCCAATTATTTCCCGCAAGTTTGTTCTGATGAGTCTCCTTTTCTTTTTTTTTTTTTTCTTTTCTTTTCTGTCCGCCTTGGACAGATCTCAGAGGTCCCTGTCACTTTTAGGCATTAAAAAGTCCAGACTGCTGGGCGTGGTGACACATGCTTGTAATCCCAGTACTTGGGAGGCTGAGACAGGAGGATACGGGTTTGCGGTCAGCCTCAGCTACTTAGTGAGGCCCTCCGCAACTTAGTGAGATCCTGTTTCAAAATAAAGAATGAAATAGGGTTGGGGGTGTAGCTCAGAGCTAGAATGCCCCTATGTTCCATTCCTAGTAACACACACACACACACACACACACACACACACACACACACACAAAGTCCAGAGTGATCTGGTCCAAATTAAAACTTCAATTTTAGATCCAATTCAATGTCCTTCCATCCCTTAACTCAGATGCGCCTGTGGCCGGAGGAAGCTGCCCTGGGGTGCAGTCTGCTCCTCCTCCCCGTGTACGTCCTAGGCCTCCTTCCCAGGGCTTGGGGCCTGTGAACAGACCCCCAAACCCCACCTTCCTGGGGCTGCTTTCTGTGCTTCCCGAGGCAGCATTAGCAGGAGCGGGTGCGAGGGTGGCAGGGGGGACTCCGGGGACAGCCCCCCCGTGCACATTCCCTGCGGGGAGATGG
Organism: Glis glis; assembly: GCA_004027185.1. Classification (NCBI taxonomy): domain Eukaryota; kingdom Metazoa; phylum Chordata; class Mammalia; order Rodentia; family Gliridae; genus Glis; species Glis glis. The sequence goes on from PVJS01003340.1 coordinate 9,246, forward strand.
GCTCTGGCTCCCACCGCCAGCTCCTGTGTGCAACTTCGGTGCTGGAGTCTCCTTGTGTGTGGTGGTCGGCCAACCTGGGCAGGTCACTGGCAAGATGGCTAGAGCTTTGGTGCCCCGCGGGAAGCAGGGAAGCACACGGCTTGGCCACTCCCTCTGCGCTGTCCCCTCCCTCTGCCCTGCCATCTCTCTCCAGTGACTTTTCCTTTGTTCCCAAGGCAGAGAGGGCTAGTCAGCAATTCTGCTGCAAGTGCAGAGGACCAGCGAGAGTGAACACAGGGTTCAGGGTCTGCCCCGTGTCTATGAGCCAGGCTGTTGGCGACCCCCTGCCTTGGCTTGGGACCCTCTTCCCTAGACTGATGACTCTTGCTCCAACGGCTTCGCTTGCATCCCTCTAATCTCTGTATTAGAGGATAAGGATGGGACGTGAAGAGCAGGCTCGGGTCCAGCATGATGGACCAAGGGTCTCTGCTGGAAGTCTCAGCAAAAGTCTCACTGCATCTGAGGGACAGTGACCGGGTCACACGCCGACCCCTCAACCAACCACTGAGGAGGAGGGGAACGCGAGGCTCTGATTGGCTTAGACCTGGCTCACTGGCCCATCCCTGGAGTTGGTGTGTAGGCAAGGTAGGTAGGGCCTCACCTGGACCACTAGTCCTCCAATGGGGGAAGGGTGGATCCCCAAGTCCCTGTTACTGCAAGTGGGGTGAGTGGATTCGAGGAAGAAGGTGTGTCCACACTTGGACATAGAATCATGGTGCCCATATCAGAAGCCCCCATTTCCAATTTCTTGTTACGCAATCGTGGTCACCTTCCCTCTGAACTGTTAAAAGCAGCTTTCCAAATCAAGGGTGTGAGTCCAGCAGTGCCTGGCCTGCCACTCTGTGGACCTCTTATAAATCATACGGCCACTTGATACTTCCTGTGACACAGGGCCAGTCCATGCTTCCTACTGGTTAGAATAAAGCCAGGCCGGCAGTTTGCTGACTGCATCCTGTACCATCCAAGAATTAAATATGTCAGCCATGAGAGTCAGTGATTTAGACCCTCTCCATTTAGCAGAATCAAACTTCTGGTGCAGCCGAGGCCTTCCTTCATGATTGGGGAAAATCTTGTATATATTTTCAACCCATACCTTCTGTCTGGCAATATCTCATCTCTCACCACCTACTTCAACCCAAATAACCTTGATTGTTTTTCTCCTTTCAGGGGATAGACTTCTATCCTCGTATATAATATAGTTATAATCCACTTGACAAACCTTGTCTCTAAGCTGCTTCTTTCTAGACCACACATATTTTCTTCCAAGTCATCTGACTTGGGAATTTTGTCTGGACTTCCTTCCTCTTATCCCACCATCAAAACTCAATTTAGAATCTTCTTAGTCCATTCTGTTGCTGTAACAATTTACCTGAGACCAGGTACATTAATAAGAATGGAAGTCTCTTTTGCTCTTGGTTCTTGGAGGCTGGGAAATCCAAGAGTGTGATGCTGGCATCTGATTGGCGCTGGGCAAGGGTCTCCTTGCTGCAGCATAAGGTGAAAGAGGGCGTCATGTGGTGAAACAGAGCTAGCTCGAGTCTCTCTTCTTATAAGGCCACTAATGACATCATAGAGCCCCAGCCTCATGACCTCCTCTAACCCTAACTACCTCCCACAGCCCCAGCTGCAAGTACCATCAACATATGAATTGGGGGATTAAGTTCCCAACACCTGGATTCTGAGGATTTAACTTCAAACCACAGCACTTTCCCAAGTCACCCAATCCCTTGGAGAATTCTCTTCCCCATGTTGTCTTAGCCATATTGAATGAAACATGCATTAAATCCAGTAGTGGAGGAGTAGGGAACGGTTTGTACCACTTGTTCCCCTTGCAGAACTGAAAAGCCACACCAATTTCCTAATAAGACCTTCCTTGTGTCCCCCAATATATAATTTTGAAAAGGATGAGATGAAAAGGGGGGAAAAAAGCAACTTCTTTCCACATAAATTGTTTTTGCTATAGCTTTAGCACTTTCTGTTGAAATTATTGACTTTTGATCTGGCTAACTCGTTTTCTTCTTCTCTTTGGTGCTGGACCGTGCCAGCCAAAATTTATGAGCCATTTTCCTTCTGCTTAATTGTTGATATAAATCTGCTGTGCAGAACCCAGTTGTAAATTTATCACAAACTGGATTGGATTGATATACAGCCTCTCTTTAGGATAATTTGAACACAGTTACGCCTTAGAAGGAAGGCCGGATTCTTAAAACTTCTCTTGAAGAGCCGCTTTGTCAGTGTTATAAATAGCTAATTAAAATACAACTTACTCTTCCTTCTTCTCTTAAGGATAAAAGAACATTCCATGCTGGTTATTTCGGCTGATTAGCTCATGCTGCTAATGTGAACAAGGCTGAGGATTTGTTCTTGAAACAGCCAGAGGATCTCAAAGGAAACAAAGCACGTTCAAAAAAACAAGAAAAAAATAGCCATTTTACCCCTAACCAGCTATTTCATAAATAAATGTCCTATGTCACAGTAGGGAGAGTTGGGAGAAAAATATGTGAATAGCTTAACACAAATTCACTCTCACTATGGGAAAAACAAATGTTGCCCAGTTGGGATCCCTCCCAGGGTCAGACTTTACACCACATGGGGAGTAGGACGTAGCTGACTCTGAGATCAAGTAAAAAACCTGGACATTGGTTTTCCCCATTGAGACGGTTCAATCCCCTTTGCCCAGGTCGGCTGGGATCCTGCTAGGAATGAGCTCAGGTTCCCCACCAGCCCAGTACCCAGCCACATGGGCCTTCGTGGCTCTTCTGAATCCTTCCCTTTCCTGATCTGACAGTAGTGCATCAAAACACAAAGCAACAGGGAAGGAGGGAAGAGGTAAGAACAAAGAACAACTTACCATGCTAATGTCCAACCAGAGAGCAAAGAAGCGGCTACAGTGGTGTAAGAGCAGGCTGCAGGCTGCAACCCCAGCCACCACAGAACCTCAAAACTTTAAGGTGCAGAGGAATAGCCGGGGGATCTTGTTATCACTTTGGATTCTGATTCAGCCTCTCTGGGGTGGGGCCTGAGGGTCTGCATTCCTGACAGCTCCCAGGTGATGCCAATGCTGCCGGGCCACAGCCCGTACTGCCAGAAGCCAGATTCTGAACCATAACTGCTGCCTTTCTCAGGGCTGGGGATGTAGCTCAGTGGTAGAGAACTTGCCTAGTACGCGCAAGGCCCTGGGGTCGGATCCCCAACACCACACACACACACACACACACACACACGCACACACACAACTTCTTTTCTCTTTGTTGTGATGTGTGTAGCAAGTGTTTATTCCTAACCATCGTGAAGGCAACAGTGCACCTCACGTTAATAAATTTTATTTTTTTTTTGAGGTACAGGGTATTGAACACAGGGGCGTTCTACCTCCGTGCTACGCCCCCGGCCCTATTTTTTATGCTTTATTTTGAAACCGGGTCTCACGAAGTTGCAGAGGGCCTCACTAAGTAGAGAGAGAGAGAGAGAGAGAGAGAGAGAGAGAGAGACCTGAGGCTGGCTGTGAACCCGGATCCTCCAGTCTCCGCCTCCCAAAGTACTGGGATTACAAGCGTGCGCCACCACGCCCGACTTCACACGTTAATAAATTTTAAAGGTTTCAACATTATTCCATTAATTATGATGCTGGTCACTTTATTGAATGGGATATAAAATAATGCAGAAAATACTTCATCCTAATACATCTTAGAAGTGTCTGATCCTAGCCGGGCGTGGTGGTGCACATTTTTAATCCCAGTTCCTGGGAGGCTGAGACTGGAGGATCCAGGTTCGCGGCCAGCCTCATCTACTTTGTGAGGCCCTCTGAAACTTAGTGAGACCCTGTTTCAAAATAAAGAATTAAAAAAATAGGGCTGGGGGTGTAGCTCAGAGATAGAATGCCCCTGGGTTCAATCCCCGGTACCACAAAAAAAATAAATAAATAAAAGAAGAAGTATATGAATCCTTCTAAATTAACCCTAGAGTCTTCTTACTTCCTTAAATAATTTTCCCCAGGGAAGGAAGCTTCTGGACTGATTGAAAGTCATTTTCAAAGATATCCAGAACCTTCTCTCAGGATACTTACATAGACTGGGGACCTGTCACATACCACATGCACCCACCAGAACAATCCTTTTAGGCAGGGAGTAAGCTCCCCCAAGGAGCCCCTGGTGTATCTGGTAGATTTGGTCCCCGGGGAGAAACCATGTCCATGTCCATGTGGCTAAGGGGAACTTTCCCTGGTGCCCTTTCTCTGGTAGCCTACATCAAAATCTTCACTATTTTCACATAAGGAGCAGGACTTCCGTGGAGGTGGTGGGACTTGGAGATGTATCCAACTTGCCCATTTTCTGTCCTTTTAGACACAGCATCTCAATGAGTACCAGGGCAGGGAAATCTTCACAGCCTACAAAGAGGGGCCTCTCTGGGTGTGTGCCTGAAAGTCTGTCTTAGAAGCTGTGATCTGTGGCCACTGCTGTCATAGCACCAGCTCCCATGTTACATGAGGTTTGGGTATGAAGTGTCCCCCAGAAAAGTTCCCGTGTTGGCAGTGCGACAAGGCTCAGAGGTGGGGCTTGGCTGGAAGAGGAAGGTCACTAGTGGCACGACCTTGGGAACTATATCTGTCCCTGGTCCCCTCCCCTTTCTCTTTGCTTCTAGCCACTATGAGTTGCAAACAGCTTTCCTCTACCACGCCACCATGATATTCCTAACTTGGAGCCGGCCAACCATGCACTGAACGTCTGAACCTGTGAGCCCAAACAGACCTTTCCTCCTCTAAGTTGTGCTTGTCAGGTTTTTTGGGTTTTTGTTTTGTTTTGTTTTGTTTTTATGGTACTGGGGATTGAACCCAGGAGCATTCTACCTCTGAGCTACACCCCCAGCCCTATTTTATTTTTTATTTGAAACAGGGTCTCACTAAGTAGCTGAGGCTGGCTGTGAACCTGCAATCCTCCTGTCTCAGCCTCCCAAGTACTGGGATTACAAGCGTGCGCCACCACGCCCAGCTTGTCAGGTCTTTTGATCACAGTGATGAAAAAGCTGACTAATACATCCCAGAAGGAAGGCAGGATAGCAGGCACTTCTGTGCCCCATCCATCGACAACTCCAAGGTCCTCAAAGCAGAGTGACCAATCAGATGGCAGAGAAATTATCCTTATGATCATTATACAAACAGAAGGGTCTTTGTGATCCAGGTCACCTGCTCTTTCTGCCCTCAGGGACACTTGTGGGAAGGTAGGCTGTGCCTCTCCAGGGCCATCTGGTTGGGATTAGGCACTACTCAGTGCCAAGACCTTCTTCTGCCACCACCCAGGACTCCAAAATCCTCTACATTCCCTGGAGACAGCCAAAGCCCACGTCCAGAGTGACCCCCGAGGAAGTCTGCCACCCTGACTGTGACCTGCTCCCAGGAACCTCTGCAGTGGCAGCTGTGTTCCCTGGCCGTGTCTCCTTCCCCTCTCTCCTCCTGACCATGGCGGCTTCTTTCCTTCCTCCCCCTCCAACCTTCCCAGCACTGATTGCTCTCCTTCCCCTCTTTCTTTCCCTTATTCTCGTTCTATCTCAATTTCCCAGTTCCAGAGAGACCCAGAATCTTCCCTGCTCCATCTCCTGGCTCCCTGCCCACTCTGGAGCCCTGGCTGTCGCAGAAGCCTGTAATTGTGCACAGAGAGGTGACAGGCGGGAGGCAGGTGGCAGGTGAAGGGCAGGAAGGACCTGCAGGTGCTTTTCCAGGCAGCCTGACTCCATCAAGGGTAGCACTGCAGCATTTAGAATTTTTTAGCATTTAAAGCTCCAAGTGTCCCCTCCCCGTGAGTCCCTGCAGAGCGGAGGGAGAGGTGACCTGCAAAGAGATGCTCCTCCCGGGAACAGACCACACCAATCAGCATAGATGCGGTGCCTTTCATGTGGCAACTTAGAGTCTTTTATATTCAATATCTGGGCCTCCGGAGGGACCAGGCTTTGCTAAGCAAATAAGCTGGTGGGTTGCTTTACAGCACTCCAGAAAAGCAGGAATTGAAAATAAACGCGGGCAAGCCAGCTCCGCAGGTGGAGTTCAGCATTCAGGGCCACCTGGCACGGAGTGAAACTGGTGACAGAATGCTTCGTTTATTTAACTGTTGCGCACACACTGGGCTCGCAGTACATCCAAAGAATGGAGTTTATGCCCAATGATTAGATTTTAAAATAAAAGAATAAACACACACACACACACACACACACACACACACGCACACACAACATGAGCCTGTTGGTGCAGGCGTATGAATATCAGAAGGGATGTTTGACTCCCCGGTGAATTGCAATGGTCTATGGAGTTAAGCATTTAGAAATCTGTCTTTAAATTTTAAATATTTAGGTTGGGTCCCTAGGACACAAGAGGCAATGCCTGCTTCTCACTCTCTGAATTCGATTTTTTCTTCCTTTTGGGAGTGCCAGTTGTTTTTCAAAGCCTAGTTCCTTGAATGCTCCCTACAGGTAATTAAACTCCACTGGCCTCCCCCTGCTGGGACCAACCTGGGGCCAGAGCTGCAGGGGGCGCTCGACATACACCCTGCCGAGGACTTCTTATTATGAAGATGAGAAGAGAGCCGCTCTCCCTTGGTTAGAACAAGGGGCGAGGAAGCCACCCAGACTTTTTGCAGTGGGCTCAATCTCCCTGACGTTGTAATTAGCAATTTAGGACTGGAAGCAAGAACTGCAACCTGCTGAGTCACTGGTTCAAGTGGCTGGCAAAGAGGGGGGTCTCCCGGTCTCCCTAGGTAATTCTTTTTGTGTGTGGGTGTTGCTCTCAGATAGAACCCAGGGGCATTCTCCCTCTGAGTTACACACCCCCAAACCAATTTTATTTTTTATTTGGAAACAGGATCTCGCTAAGTTGCCAAGGCTGGCTTCAAACCTGAGATCCTCCTGTCTCCGTCTCCCAAGTACCGGGATTACAGGCGTGCGCCACCATGCCTGGATGGGAGGTGAGTCTTTTAAAAGAAAAACTTTTTCATGGAAATGGCAGTTAGGGACTCTGGCCTCCCCTTTGCTGAGTTTGGGGTGTGTAATGGTTTGGATTTAGGATAGCCCCTGTCCCTCACAGAAACAAAGTAGCAATGTTGGGAGGGGCTTGGTTGCTAAGGACAGCCCCTAGGGGTGTGGCCTTGGGGTCTATATATGGTTCTCTCCTCCCCTTACTTGCTCTCTGCTAGCTTCAGTGATGTGAGGAGCAGAGCTGGTGAGCTCCCCTTCCCTCTGCTTCCCGCCGTGGCCTGAGCTCCAGCTCTGCACCCCAGCCTCAAATGGACTGAACTCCTAAATCTCCAAAATAAGCCTTCATTCCTCGAAGTCGCGTGGTCAGGTTTCCTGGGACACAGCAATGAGGATGCTGACTAAGACAGGGTCCCACGTCTTTTGTGGGGGGCACTGGGGAATTGAACCTGGGCATTCTACCTCTGGGCCACATCCCCAACCCTATTTTATTTTTGAAACAGGGTCTTGCTAAGTTGCTGAGACTGGCCTCGAACCTATGATCCTCCTGTTTCAGCCTCCCGAGTACTGGGGTTCCAGGTGTGTGCCACCTTGCCTGGCTGGGTTCCACTTCTTTTTTTTTTTTTTTTTTTTTTGGCGATACCGAGGATTGAACCCAGGGGCATTCTACCTCCGAGCTACACCCCCGGCCCTATTTTTTTTTATCCTTTATTTTGAAACCGGGTCTCATGAGGTTGCGGAGGGCCTCACTAATTAGCTGAGGCTAGCCGCAAACCCTGATCCTCCTGTCTCAGCCTCCCAAGTACTGGGATTACAAGCATGCGCCACCACGCCCGGCTTGGGTTCCACTTCTGAAAGGCAATTCTCGCCCTCCCTGGGGGTGGGCACTGCAGCTCTCTGGGACCAGAGCAAACAGGCTTGTGCTGAGAGATGGGCGACCAGACACACACGACCAAAACCAGGCTTGACACAGGAGCATCCACCCGAGGAGGGAGCCCTGAGACCTGGTGCTGGAGCACATGGGGCCCCGAGCCGCCACTCGCTGGCAATGTGCCAGGGTCACTGACATGATCTCTTTGTTCCTTAGTTTCCCAGTCTGTAAAATGGGGGGAGTAACTGTCATGATGTAGATACAGAATGTCCCCTGAAGAACTCATGTATTAATGTATTAATGCTATAATTAAGTCATGAGGGTTGTAATCTATCAGTGGGTAAATCCATTGTAATGGATTTACTGGGTGGTAACCTAGGCAGGTGGGGTACAGCTGGAGGAGGCGGGTACCCGGGGGTGTGACCTTAGGGACTGTGCTGTGTCTTTGAAGCCCTTGTTTGCTCTCTTGCTTCCACCTCCATGACGTGAGAGCAGAGCACTTGCTCTCTCCCCCTCTCTGCCTCCCACCGCCATGCCCTGAGCTCCACCAATGAACATGGACTGAACCCCTGAAACCTCCAGAACTGTGAGCAGATAAATCTTCCTTCCTCTTAAGTTATGTGGCCGGGTCTTTTGGGTCACAGCAGTGAGACCCTGACTGTGACAGTAATGTCACATAGCTCATAAGGTTGTCGCAGAGATTGAGTTAACACATGTATGATGTTTAGAACGGTACCGACATTATACACAGGTGCGCTGCTCCACCATCCTCCTCTCTGTGCCTCAATTTCCTTATCTGCAGAAGGAAGGGATTGGACCAGATCTCTCCTCTGCTGTCAGTGATGCTGATGATGATAATTGAAGGCTTACATGCAGACCCTAAGCTAAGTACTTGACATACAAAAGCTAACTCAGCCCTCACAATAACGTTGTGAAGTAGGATCTAGCGCCATGCCCACTTCCTTGGTGGTCTTCAGAGGAATAGAATCAAGAGGAGAGAGAGGAGAGGTTTATTTTAAGGAACTGTCTCGCCTCATTGCAGGCCTGGTGAGTCTGAAATCTGTAGGGCAGGCTGGCAGTTTGGAAACTCAGGCAGGAGTTGACGCTGCAGTCTTGAGACATAATTTCTTCCCTACAGCAAACCAATTTTTGCCCATAAGGCCCTCGACTGATTGGATGCGGCCCACCCACATTATTGAGGGCAGTTTCCTTTACTTAAAGTCAATGAATGTAGACATTAACTATATCGGCAGAATACCTTCACAGCAACCCAGAGATTTGTGTTTGATTAAATAACTGGATGCTGTAGCCTGACCAAGTTGACATAAAAGACTCGCCATCATCAAGGCCTGGGGAAGATACACACCCTGAGGAGATACAGAATGCACTAGGAAGGGGCCTGCCTCCAGTCAGTGCACCCATCTGCCCACCGCTGTACTCAGTCTATTCTTTTCTTTTTCCTTCTTTTTTTCTATTTTGGTTTTGGTGCTCAGTATTGAACCCAGGGGCATTCTACCTCTGAGCTACACCCCCAGCCCTATTTTATTTTTTTATTTTGAAACAGGGTCTTGCTAGGTTGCTGAGAGTCTCACTACTTGCTGAGGCTGGTTGTGAACCTTCAATCCTCTTGTCTGAGCCTCCCAAGAACTAGGATTACAGGCATGTGGCACCACGCTGTCCCGCTGAGTCTGTTCTCAACACCGCCTTCTGCATGCAGGGAGTCCGTGGTTCTGAGGCTATTCCTCAGGGCTGTGGTGTTCCTGTCCCACCCATGGGGCCCTCCTTCTGGGGTGGGGGTGGAGCTGTGTTCGCACCGCCCTTTCATGGCACTGAGGAAATACCAATTGTCCAGGCGGCGGAGGCAGCCCTGCCCAGCCTACCTTGAAGATGTGCACCCCTCATCAGTCACCTTTGCCGGCTCCATCTTTCACCTGTTATTCTAGCTCTCAGCCCCTAGACACAATCTGACTTCAGACAGCTGGAGACGCCAGGACAGTTCCAGATCCTCTGAATACCTTCTCCTGCTCATGGCCAGTCAGGGCCCACGTGCAAACCCAGGCCCAGGAGCAGCCAGGTGTTCCCGCATCCTCGAGATTTTTTTTTTTTTTTTTTTTTGCGGTACCGGGGATTGAACGCAGGGGCGTTCTACCTCCGCGCTACGCCCCCGGCCCTATTTTTTTATGCTTTATTTTGAAACCGGGTCTCACGAAGTTGCAGAGGGCCTCACTAGGTAGAGAGAGAGAGAGAGACAGAGAAAGAGAGAGAGAGAGAGAGAGAGAGAGAGAGAGGAGAGAGAGATCGCGCGCGCGTGTGCGTGCGTTGAGGTTGGCCGCGAACCTGGATCCTCCGGTCTCCGCCTCCCAAAGTACTGGGATTACAACTCAAGATCTTTAAAAATCGCAACGTTTGGGTTCTACCCCAGGAGGCTCTGATTTCGTTGGTCTGAAGTGAGACCTGGTCTTGTCAAAAGCCCCTGGGGACTCTAAGGTGCAGCTAAAGTGAAGAACCAGCCAGGCAAGGTGGCACACACCTATAATCCCAGCACTTGGGAAGCTAAGACAGGAGGGTTGCAGGTTCGAGGCCAGCTTCAGCAACTTAGCGAGGCCCTGTTTCAAAATAAAAAAAGTGCGGGCCAGGCGTGGTGGCACATGCCTGTAATCCCAGTACTTTGGGAGGCTGAGACCAGAGGATCCGGGTTCGCGGCCAGCCTCAGCTCTCTCTCTCTCTCTCCCCCCCATCTGTCTGTCTGTCTGTCTGTCTGTCTCTCTCTCTCTCTCTCTCTCTCTACTTAGTGAGGCCCTCCGCAACTTTGCGAGACCTGGTTTCAAAATAAAGCATAAAAAATAGGGCCGGGGGTGTAGCGCGGAGGTAGAACGCCCCTGGGTTCAATCCCCGGTACCGCAAAAAAAATAAAAAATAATAAAATAAAAAAGTGCTGGGGGTGAAGCTTGGAGGGAGAATGTCCCTGGGTTCAATTCCCTGGTACAGAAATAAAGAAAACACTTAAAATATTTTTTAAAAAGTGAAAAGCTCTTTGCATCGCTCCATGAGGAATCGACGCCAACTTCACTTTAATAGCAACCTTGGGTCACATTGCCCATGCAGGACTGACTTTATAAATGCTCTGCACAATGACTGGAGCTGCCATTCGCTCGTTAGCAAGGCCCCTGGCCAGGTTACCCGGAAGTAGTGGGCTTTCTGTGGCTGTGCCGCGCTCACGTCCAGCCCATCCAGGAGTCGAAGAACCAAATCCCTGGCCAGACTCACGAGAGGGTGGTCTGGTGGCATTCAGCATCTGCAGCTCTAGGCCTGGGAAGGGCTGCTTCTCCCTCCTGGGAGCCACTGGGCCAGGGACGTCCCTTCACAGGCCCACACCTTAGCTCAGAATTGAGACCAGCTGTCCCCAGCTGTGGGGTAGTGACATGGGTGGTGCTCCTCTCTCTCTCTCTCTCTCTCTCTCTCTCTCATCCTTTCACCTTTCTTTGAAAATCCGGTATGACGATTCCTCAGCCTGCCTGCAAATGAGAGATTTGTAGACCTGAAAGATGCTAATGACAGCGATCACCGCCCTCGTAACAGTAAACATTTATGGAGCACCATAATTATTCATAATAATTTTATGTGTTATTATAAATCTGACCTCACTCTAAAGAATATTGGGTAAATTGAAGTCTCCGAGAAGCATCTAATGGAAATTTCTCCAGTTCCATAATGCACATCCCATTTGGTGGCATTTGATTCTGGGCCCCAGTCACGGTGGGCCTCTTATATAGTTTCAGGGGGTCCTGGCTGTCTTCCCAGTTCTGTCTGAGGCCCCTGGCCAACTGCAGCCCTCTAGTGTCTATGGTAGCAATGGGGAGGCCTGCTATAGAAACATCTCCTTTCCTACTCGTTTTTATTAGGGAGAGAGCCTTTAGGATCAAGTATTCAATATTAATATTGAATACTACTACTACTACTACTACTACTAATAATAATAATAGTAATAATGATTGAGGAGACTGGGGGTGTAGCTCAGTGGTAGAGTGGTGAATCCCTGTGTTGGATCCCCAGCACCATCAAAATAAATAAATAAATAAAATAACTATGACAGCAAGAAGGGGAATAATTCCTCTGTAATGAACACGTGTTCTGTGCCTAGAGCTGGGCCAGGTAATTCTAACAACCAGTTCTATATTTTTCCCCATTTTAAAGATTAAAATAAAATTGAGACTCAGAAATTAAGTGACTGGGCCAAGGTAGAGACAGAGCCTGGATTTGAACCCAGATCCACTAGTGCCCGACCTCAAGAATGACCACCAGGTAGCTGGTACATTGTTCTATGAGCGCAGATGGCTGTCCAAGGGGGGAAGCACTCAGACACACGCACAACTCTTATTTTGTTACCACCGGGCAGCCAGGTCGCTGTCAGGGTGTTGGGAACTTCCCAAAGCTATTTCCTCTTCCTCTCTGGGGTGTCGCCTCCCTTTCTGCTGTCCCCAAGTCTCTAAGGACATTATCAGAATAAAGGGCATTTTTTACTTGAATCTTCAGCTTTAAGCAACTAAGAAACCCTAGTAAGTCAAGATGTGTCCATCTTTACCTTAAAAATACATAGCAAGGGAAGAAAGGAAGGAAGGAAGGAAGGAAGGAAGGAAGGAAGGAAGGAAGGAAGGGAGTAAGGGAGGGAGGGAGGGAGGAACCCTAAGACAAGAAGCATGCTCTTTCTTTTTACCTAACATTTGCCGAATTTATATTCTCCTTGTCTGCCCTTGGGTGACTGAAGGTAAAATTCTACTGATATTTGCATGTAATTTTTTTTCCTATGTAAAATCTACCATATCAGGAATTCCTCTATGCCTTCTGTCCCTTGGGTTTCAGACAGACAGCTTCTTCCCTTGGGAATAATTCATATGTCAAACCTGTCATTTATCACTGTGTCTAGTAGTATTTTTCTCCCTGTCCCTCAAAATTTACTTAAAGCCCACTTAAAAAGGTCTGTGGGTGTCCCTCTCAGGCTTCATGAGATTTCTGGTGCTATAGGCTATAATTTAGCAAAACAAAGCCTGCCCATTGCTGGCATCTAAACAGCACCCTCTTACATTTCCTCCCTTCCTTTTCTTTTCCAAAGTTATGGTCTGTAACTGGGGAAGGGCTGAATCCATGCCTCAAGTCTTTTCTCCTATGTCAAATATCAAAGCCTGTGGAGATGCCGGCAGGTGGCTTCTGATCCGCTCATTCATTTGCATGGGAAGTGGGAAGGAGCCTGTCTCCGCTGCGCTGCGGCTGCGTCCTGGAAACACACTTCAGAAACCAGCACCTCCCTGTGGTCCACGCCCAGGCAGCAGACCCTCTGTCCCCTCAAGCAGCCCATCTCCCCCTTAGAGTTCGCCTTCCTTACGCCACTTCAGGAAGGTGAGCGGCAGCCACCCTAGAAGGAGCTCCATATCATGTCACATCCTTCCCCTCCTTCCTCTCCCTCCTCCTGCTGCCTCCTCTCTCCCTCTCCCCCGCTTCTTCTTGCAGTCAGGATGACACCCTTCTGCTGGCTGACCCCCTGACACCCCACCTGTACGCACCGTAAGTGCAGGGTCCTCTTTGCCCTCACACCCATAGTAGGTGTTCAATATCAGTCAAATGAATGAACATTAAAGTTAAAAGCAACTTAGAGATTATTCCTTCAATCAAATCCCTTCATTCTATAGATGAGCAATTGGGGCAAAGTATTCGGAGATGGCCCAGGACCACACTGTGTGTTGGGTGGCTCCCTGGCTCCCAGGCCTATACTTGTTTCTCTGTGTGTCTTAAAAACCTGGCATTCTCCGGTACAGTGGCAGATTCCTATAATCCCAGTACTTGGGAGGCTGGGACAGGAGGATCACAGGTTCGAAGCCAGCCTCAGCAGCTTAGCAAGACCCTCAGCAACTTAGTGAGACCCTCTTTTAAAATAAAAAAATAAGCCAGGTGTGGTGGCGCACTCTTGTAATCCCAGTACTTGGGAGGCTGAGACAGGAAGATCGCAGGTTTGCGACCAGCCTCGGCTACTTAGTGAGGCCCTCTGCAACTTAGTGAGACCCTGTTTCAAAATAAAGAATAAAAAAATAGGGCTGGGGGTATAGCTCTGAGATAGAATGCCCCTGGGTTCAATCCCCAGTACCATAAAAATAAATAAATAAATAAATAAATAAATAAATAAATAAATAAAATTGGCCAGGGGTATAACTTACAGGTAGAATGCCCCTGGGTTCATTTCCCAGTTCCACAAACAAAAAGCCAAACCAGCTCCTCTCTAACAAGGCTGCGTGGAGACCCCCACACCCTGCCCCTGCCCACCCACCTTCAGAGCAGGGAGTCTGCATTTGTAGGCAGGGGCACGTGGAGTGCAACCCCAACACCCCCCTGAGACTGCTTCCTCAGGAACTCTGCTTCCTGTCCCAGATGCGCAGAGGCCCTCTCACCTGCACAGCCTCCCGACCTTCCTCCCGGTGGCTTCTGCGGCTGCTGTTGCCCACGCCTGGCCTGGCATTCTTCAGAGAACCCTCACGGCCAGCTGGCTCCCCGTGCTTCTCAAAGCGTCGCTCCCGGCCAGTTTGGGGGCTGTCCTGTGCCCTTAGCAAGAATCCACCCTCCCTTCCAGACAGACACGGACACTTGTCCCCACAAGCAGTGTTTCAACAATTTAACACCAAAGAAATCACAAAAGCTACAACCAAAATACTGGGGGTGTACCAGGAGCCTCAGGAGGGTGACAGCTGTCAGTGAAGAGATCAAGGAGACCCGCCCAAGGCTAGCCGAGGGCGCATGCCCACCAGAGCTCTGAATTTTAAATGAGGCGACTGGCGGGCATCGCTGTGCGGAGAGGTGGCAGCACAGGTGGCTTGTGCCCTTCGTGTGTGACCCCAAGAAATGGGCGGCACAGAGATTAAAAGTGAGGTCACCTCCCCTCTGCCTGGCCAGTGGCGCTCACTCCATGCTGAATAGAGGGTGTTGGTGGGAGGCTGCCGGTTCTCCTGGCTCTCCTGTCATTTCAACGCCAAGCCGCGCTTCTTCCGAAATGCATTAAAATGGAGGGAGAGCAACCCCTGGCCACTCCCGGGGATTGTTCTCATGGGTTCTAAACAGATCCTAAGTAATTCAGCGAGTCACTCACGAAGGGCCCGAAGGGCCCGGCTCTGCGTGCCGGGGGCTGCGGCACTCCAGTGAGCCAAAGGTGATCGGTGGCGCCAAAACGCAGAGCAAAACTCTTATCAGAAGATGTCATTTTTTCCCTAAATGTCATATATACAATCTTTATTGGAGCGTGATGACAGAGAGTGCATAACTTAACATAAATTTGCATAATGCAATACAGCTGTTAATTTATGATCATATTAAAACACAAAGTTTTGTAGTTTGAGGCATTTGAAAGTCTTAATCTTCTGCAACTTTCCCTCCTCTTCACTGTTTGTTTATTACTTACTTAAGGCTGCCGGATAAAATATAGGCGTCAGGTTAAATTTGAATTTCAGATAAACAATGGCGGATTTTTTTAGTACAAGTATGTCTCATACAATATTTGAGATATACTTATACTAAAAAATCAGCCATTATTTATCTGAGATTTACATTTAATGGATGCTTATATTTTTCTTTGATAAATAGAGCAATTCTATATTTACTTTCATGGGCAACTTAACCGCTCCTGGCTCTTTGATGGGTGGACAAAGAGGGCCGTTGCTTAGAGAAGGCTCTGACTGCTGGGACCCTGTGTCTCTATGCTGTGGGAGAGGCTGGATCTCCCAGGAATACTAAGAGTTAAGAGGGTCATGCTATAGAGGTGCTAATGCAAAGGGGGAAACTGAGGTAAGCAGCATACCTGGGCTTTCTTGGCAGCACCAGAGGAAAAGTGGCTTCATTTTTTCAAATGTTTCTGACTACATCAGAATCTCACCATAAGAAATATGATTTGAGCCCAGTGCAGTGGTACACACCTGTAATCCCAGTACTTGGGAAGCTGAGACAGGAGGATTACAGCTTCCAGACCAGCCTCGGCATCTGAGCAAGACCCTCAGCAACTAGCAAGAGCCCATTTTAAAATAAAAAGGGCTGGGAGTATAGTTCGGAGGTAGAATGACCCTGGGTTAAAAAAAAATGAGAGAGAAAGAAAGAAATATAATTTATTTATAATTCAACCCAGGACACACACATAGCTGTGTAATTGAAACAAAAATTGCGAAAGGGCGTGCTGCCTTCTGTGTGTGATCCGCTGCGTTCCCTCCTATTTCATCTTCTTTAATGCTGGTCTTAACCCCCTCCATTGAATTCATGGCCCCTGATGGACCACAGCCCCATCTTGAAAAACACTTGAAAGTGAATGAGATTTTTTTTTAATCTACTTTACAAATGAGAAAACGTGTCAGATCAGTTTAGAGACCTTCCAAGTCCATTTTTACTCATTTCCAGTCACACCGGGAATAAAACTTAGGTCCCCAACTCCTGAGCCTGTCTCTGGTTTGATTCTACCCTCTTTCTAGGATCCGTCGTCCTGGTCTTTGAGTTGTAATGCACGTTCTGGACCCATTTTTGCTTCATTCTACACAATCATATTATTTGTACACCATTTTCTTATCACTTTGTCTTATCAAATTTCCAATCTTTATATCATTTCTGACCTGAACTGATTACATCATCGCTGCTGATTGCGTCGCCTGGCTTGGGTCAACCTTTAAACTCATTCGCGCTGGTTCGTGCCTTTGAGCGTTAGCTTCCTACTGCTAAAACCTCGCCTCACTATCTCCACGCTCAGGAGATCTGGGCAGCGAATCTTCCTCATGTTCTCACCAGTTTGGGCACCATCAGTGACATAAGAAAAACATGGTAACTTTTATTTATGTCTATTTGTTCTCTCCGATCTATGAAATAGATAGGGTATCTATTATAAATATTCCCTCTTAGAGTTGAGAAAACAGAAGCTCAGAAAGGCTAAGTGACTCCCCTGGGTCACACAGCAAATGCAGAATTCCATTCTTTTTTTTTCTTGTTACTGGAGTTTGAACCCAGGGGCATTCTACATCTGAGCTATACCACCAGCCCTGTTTTTATTTTTTATTTTCAAACAGGGTATTGCTAACTTGCCAAGGCTGGCCTTGAACCTTTGATCCTCCTGTCTCAACCTCCCAAGTCCTGGGATTATAGACATGTGCCTCCACGCCTGGCTCTTGCTCCAGGTGAGCTCTGTCTTCAGGACACGGGCTGCCGGGCTTAGACACCTGCAAACAAAGACACTGGCAGGAAGAGGCAGCACGCCAAGGGATCTCCATGTACACTGTGTATTTTCCTCACAGACTCAGTCTAGGTTTTCAAACCACAGACAGAACTCTCTAGAACCTTATCATCATTTAGTTGCTATCCTCTGTATTCCCTCCACGGGCTACCCATGCCACACCCTTTTCTTCCCCAGTTGTGATAGACAAGTTCCAAAGAAACTCCGTGTCTCCAGAGCCCCTTTTCCCATTCCTCCTCCGGCGACTGTCCCAGGAACCATCTTGATTTGCAGGGTCCAAATCCAGGGCTCGTTACATTTTTTTTCTTTTTGGCTCAGTAGTCAATCAGTTTACACAGAGAAATGGGTGTTGCGCTCTCCTTCCACCCCACGGGAGACATTTTCCCTTCAGTCCCCTTGGCTGCAGCAGCTGCTCTGTGAGCTGCCAGCGCACCCACAGGGCTGGGCACGTGGGAGCCAGGAAGGGCCCCAGGACGCACGGCGAGCCTCACGCACAGCATTTGCACATCCCCTGGCCCTTTCACCCAGTCCACAATGAGAGAGGTCAAGCTCCAGGGCCGAACTCCCTTACTCAAAGCCGAGGTGGACCCCTTCCCCAGCATGCCACCCTCGGGACAACACGCATCCTCCCTGGGTCTCCCATTGTCACCTGTTAAAAGGGCATAATAAAGCCAGGTGTGGTGGCACATGCCTATAATCCCAGTACTTACTTGGGAGGCTGAGACAGGAAGATCACAGGTTCAAAGCCAGCCTCAGCAACTTAGTGAGGCTCTCAGCAACCTAGTGAGACCCTCTTTCCAAATAAGAAATAAAATCGGGCTGGAGGTGTAGCTTGGAGGTAGAATGCCTCTGGGTTCAATCCCCAGTACCAAAAAAGAAAGAAAGAAAGGGCATAATAAAGCCAGGCATGGTGGCACACACCTATAATCCCAGTACTTGGGAGGCTGAGATAGGAGGATCGCAGGTTTGAGGACAGCCTCAGCAATAGTGAGGCTCTCAGCAACCTAGCGAGACCCTATTTCAAAACAAAAAAACAGTAATAATAAAAAGGGCTAGGGAGGTAGCTCGGAGGTAGAGAGCTCCTGGGCTCAATCCCCAGTACCACACCCATACCCACAAAAGGTTGAAGGCTATATATACCCCTGGCATCTGCAACATGTGTCAAGGTTTCATGTCCCCTGCCTTTCCACACCCCCCTCCTTGTCCGTGTCCCTCTGGAGGGTACCACACCCCGAGCACACCCCCTCCCGAAGGCCAGGGCACCCCCATCAGTAACCCCTTATCCAGTCATCATCCCTGAACTTGTCTCAGTTTATCTCAATTCTTGTGACCCTGTAGAGTGCTGCGCCCTATAAATTCATAATACGCTGGATAGAAAAGGCACTTCCCATTGCTTGCTCCCCCAGGTTAGCTCCCTCAAGTACTCTGGGGTTTGGTGAACAACTTCCCATTCTACCCTCCTCATATCTCTTCTTGGAAACACTGAGGACTTAGGGCTTCACACTGGCTGAGGGATAGTCTGTCTCCCCCACTGGCCTGGAGGCTCCATGCAGGGAGGTGCACACACAAGCATCCCCAGCGCCCCAAGAAAGGCAGGGAGGGACCGCCCTTGTAGACCAGGATCCCACTTCCTCTCCTCCAGCTCCGTTCCCATCCCACCGCGCACTGGACAGCTAGGGTTCGGGACCTGAGGCGTAGGGCCACTACCTTCCGGAGCCTTTCCCAGCATGGCCGCATGGCAGGGCCCAGTGTCCACCTGTGGCCTGAGATGCAAAGGGAGGATCATTGGAGAGAGAGCAAATCAAAGAGTTGGTCAGGTCTAGGCCTACCAGAGAAGTGGTCCATCCAGGCAGGCTGGCCCGACAGGAGGAACCCATGGATGGGCATGGAGAGGCCACACAGATGTTAAGTATCCATTCAGGTTTTTTTGTGCAGACGTTGCTCTAAGAACTAGCCACAAACCATGCTTCATGCTGACCACAACTTTATGAAGCAGGATTAATATTATCCCTGTTTTACTGGGTGAGAAACCAAAGCCACCAAAGTTGGCTAAGGCCACCCAGCTGGTAAGCAGCAACACAGCCCTGGGCCGCCCCACTGCTGTGCGCTTCTGACTACGCTATGACATTGGCTCCCGAGGTGGGAGTGGGAAGTGGAATGCAGGAATTCCGCAGGCCCTGGAAGAACTCCCAGGCTGCCTGTAAGAATTAGACTTGGCATAACATCCAGAAGCCCAGGGCTCGGGCGATGCCCTGGAAACTTAGAGGTACAACCGTGGGTCAACCCTCGGCCGGGGTCTCTTGCGGGAATTCTCAACTTTGGCTGCACCCAGAGTCACCTTGGGGAGCTTGATGCCTGGGGCTCCCTGCAGAGTCAGTGTCGCGGGTCTGGAGGTGGCCTGGGCATCAGGATATCCACAAGCTCCTGGTGACTCCAGTGCACGGTCGAGGTTGGGAACCACTGGGAATCAAAACACTGGGAAGCCCAGAGCTGGATCCCATTTCCACCCCCCAACCAAGACTGGAATTTCAAATCGGCACACAGTGAATGAGAGGCCAGGATGGATCAGGCCGGAGCGAGGGTGCTCCAGCTAAGACCAGCTGAGAGTTCTATCGGTCACCCTTTTTAACTTGCCTGACCATTGCTCTGGTAAGAATGTCCAGGACCGAAGGCCCCTTCCTCAGCTCCCTGCACATTCAGCCTCACCCCATGTTCCTGGCTTCACCCGCCCTAAAACAGTCACCTAATTCTAAAACACATGTTTGGTTACAACAGAATTCTTCCACCAAGACTGCTCATCAGAAAGAAAGGCAATTCACAGGGATATTAAGAGCTTTCTGAAATTAGTTCCAGACGTTTGGGCCTTCAAGCTATATGATTGTTGCCCTAGTTTTAATTTACTTTAAAAAAAATACATTGGAGCACTAAGTATCTGGAAGTCCTGACGGTAAGAGTAGGTTGATCAGGCCACTCTTGCCTTGGCCTACAAAGACTTCTGGGGGTCACGGGGGCTTCCCAGACCCTAGAGGGCAGCGGCCCCACCATGAAGGAATCGCGGTTCTCCATCAGACAGGTGGTTTTCTATCAGGCAGGCTACCAGTTTTACAAAATTCAACTCCCAAACTAGAAATCCAACCCTGTCTGGCATCAGCATACATTTTGAGAAAGGACCCTCTTTTCTTAGCTAATTGGGAGAAAAATCACAGCATCCTACGGGCTGAACCAAAGTGGGCAGACATCAAAATAATCTTGCAGGGGGCTGTCCCGCCCTCAGAGCCCTATGCCAGCAGCATGCCAGGGGGACAGGGGTCACAAAGAGGCAGCCCTCAGGCTGAGCACAGCTGCAGAGGGTCTGTCTTGCTTTTTAAACTTGAATTAATTGCCCAGATTTAAAAAGCAGGAGAATTTGACGAAAATCTAGATGCTAGCTCGTCTCAAAAACGATGGGAGCTCAGACCAACGTGAGCCCATCCCCAGCGGCAGCCATCGGCCATGCACACACCTCCAGCTTGCCTTGAACTCCTCCACGCACATCAAAGCCCCGATGCTGTGACCCTCCCCATCACACTCATGCTGTTCTGACCGCCGACCCACATGGCCATGGTGCCCGCCTGGCTCCACATACCCTGGGGTTTGCACCCCCGCCTGAGCTACATGACCTTGGCCCTCTGCCCAACCCCAGGCTCCTTGCTTCTGCATTTTGACTCCCAGGCTTCTCCTGGTACTGCTCCTCCTCCGCTTCTCCTTCCAACCTTTCCACGCCGCAGATGAGGTGCCTCCGCTGCCTGAACCCCATAAAGCTTGGTACCCCTCAGCCAGGTTGTGTTGACTCCCAGGATGCGTATGGTGCTTACATTGTCCTGAGTCTCAGGACACTGTGCCCCAAGGGTCCCTCTGCACCTGTCAATAACTTCAGACCCCAAACCACCAGCTCGCCAACCTGCAGCCCAGGCCAGAGGGCAGCAGACTCAGTGGACAAAACTTAACTGGCATTCCGTGTGGCAGAAGCAGGGATGTCCTTGGTCAAGGGTGTGTGGCAGGCCCTCGGGGGACTTGCTCAGCTGTCTGTCCCAGGCAGGGTGGCCACCCAAGCAGGCCCAGTGGGAGAGTGCTGGAAGACCTGTAAGGAAGGAGAGGGGGCACCGCAGGGAGCAGGGACCTTCAGAGGAGGCCCCCGGTGTCTCTCTCCTGCCCTCATTGAGGCCCATTTCCTCTGGTCCTGCCCTTAGCAGAAATTAAAACAGCACACATTATCCTGTCTTCCATAAAGTTGCCAAATAAATGTGTGAGTCTAGCCAGGCTCCTCAAAGGTGACCCTGTGAGCCCGGGGACAGTCTCTGAGCAATTGTTCTTTGAGAAGAAGCCAGTGAGCTGAGGTCAGAGAAGAGGGTAAGCCAAATGGGCTGGGGAGCCCCCACCCCAGATTAGGCTGCAAACAAAATAGGGTAGGGTCATCACCGCTCATGTGGGTCCAGTGCCAGAGAGCCCCACAGGTGCTCAGGGATGGGTACAGGTGGAGGGCAAGGAAAACAAGAAGGCTGAGACCCCCGTCGCTAACCGTGCCTTGAGCAAGCACTGCGGAATTCTCAAGTGGCTTGCTGTCCCTTGTCAAGGAGCCACCCCAGCCCTGTGCCTACCTGGGATGAGACTGGCCCACACGAGCCAGAGTGGCCCGTGCTGTGCGCGCCCAGGTCCAGCAGGGGACCCAGGAGGTCTTTGCAAGCGCTTCTCCAAGATGAGCCAAGCCGACACCCACAGCCTCCTCCTGTCTCCTGGCCTGGGTTCACGAACACTCGAGACCCTCAGTCCACCCTCTCCCACTCACCCCAGATCACCCCCGTCCCTAAATCCTCCAGTCCCAAGAGGGCCATTTATGTGTCCCTGGATGGGTTGTGTCCTGCCTTATGAAGCATACAACATAGACTGTCCCTCAGCCACCCACAGGCCACAGTCACACAGTAGTCAGCGTGCGGAGCACAGCCCCGCCTGTCCTGCTTGCTAAGGAGACAGCGGTTCCTTCCCTGCGCCTCTTTCATCGTCGTTACGGCTGTGGAATCAGGTAGACGTTGGTTTTCACTCGTTGTACACTGTGTGCCCCGCCAGGCCGACCATCTCTCTGCCTCCAACCTTCCTTGCCTCTAAACCTCGATCGTCTCCTCTGTAGAATAAACCTCAGCAAAACTATACTAGTGAGCCGCACCCCATGCCGGCCCTGCAGGGCACGGCCAGCAAGTGCTCAGCACGGTCATGGGACGTTTCTGCTCTTAAATGACGCCCTCAGAGAGGTGAAGCGACCTGTCTGCAGCCACGTGGCCAGTAAACACAGGGCTGCAACTGCATCCAGGGCTTCAAATTCCAAGCCTTTGCCATTCAGCCCGCTGCTCCATCATGTCCGGGACACTAGGGTGCGCCTGTCCTGGCATGACACCGGCCCTCATACACCAGCACGTGGGCCCAGTGTCCATGGTCAGGCTTCTGCGGTCCCGGGTGGATGCGCCTGCAGCCATGTCTCCTGGCAGGAGCGGACAACTCCAGAGCGGAGAGTTGGAGGCAGTCACCCCACGGCAGCCGGCCTCCTGGACCTGCGTCCTGTCTGGTGGCACCTGACATGTCCACCAGCGCCTCCCGATGTCCACTGGGAGGTCATCCCACCACTGTCTCGACCCCTAGGGCCTCCTGTCCTGGACCCTGCAGGCTCTGCCCGCACCAGGCCCACCCCCTCGGGGCTGCCCCTGTGGCTTTTCCACACGCCATGGTCTCCGGGCTGGAGTGAGGCAGGAGCTGCAGAGCGCGCTCCAATAAAATGGCAATAAACCGCGGTGGCGACGGGACTCGTTCCAGTGTTGTTCCAAACCCTTGTTTAAGTGCTTTTATTGTTTCTGTGTGAAAGAACACAAGTGCTGTTTGAAAATTGCTTCGGCGTAAGCCTCGTGTTCTCTAGAAGTCTCCCGAGGCCCCGTCCCCATCAGGGAAGGTCTCCACAGTGTCCCTACAATGGTCCTCCCTGCTGCCAGGGTGCCCACGCTTCCTCCCCCACCCGAATGTCCCCTGGGCTCCTCCTCCACAGGGTCATGGGTCACCCATCTCCACCCCGTCCTGAGACAATGCCGGGTGTATGTCAGCGAATAGAGTGGCTGTCAGCGTGATGGGGGAGGCCGGTCAGCATTGAGGGCATTGAGGGTGGCTAAGGGGTCCTTGCAGCACAGATGAAATGCTTCTTTTTCTTCTTTTTTTTTTGCGGTGGTACTGGAGATTGAACCCAGGGACATTGTACCTCCGAGCTAAACCCCTGGCCCTATTTTATTTCTTATTTTGAAACAGGGTCTTGCTAAGTTGCTGAGGCTGGCCTCAAACCTGCCACCCTCTCTTCTCAGCCTCCCAAGTAATGGGATTCAAGGCATGTGCCGTTGCACCTGGCCATATGAAATTCTGATTAGAAAAAACTGTTGATTTCTCAAAGAATCAATCAAGAAATAAAAGCATAAAGCCACAGGAACATGTAAACAGAGACTCCTTTGTCATGGTGGGGGAGTGGTGACTTGCTCTCTTGCGGCTGTGGTCACCCCTTTGAGGTTCTCTTCCACATTAGAGTAGCCCAATAGTGGCCAAGCTAGTGGCCCATACCTGTAATTCCAGTACTTGGGAGGCTGAGACCAGAGGATCGCTGATTTGAGGCCAGCCGCAGCCACTTAGCAAGACCCTCAGGAACTTAGTGAGACCCTGTTTCAAAACAAAAAATAAAAATGGACTGGGGGTGTAGCTCAGAGGTAGAATGCCCCTGGGGTCAATCCCTACCACCAAAAAAGTAAATAAATAAATAACAAGTGAGAATTTCTCTTTTTTTTTTTTTTTTTGCCTTACTGGGGACTGAACCCAGGGGCATTCTACCTCCGAGCTACACCCCCAGCCCTATTTTTTATTCTTTATTTTGAAACAGGGTCTCACTAAGTTGCGGAGGCCTAAGTAGCTGAGGCTGGCTGCGAACCGGCGATCCTCCTGTCTCAGCCTCCCAAGTACTGGGATTACAAGCGTGCGCCACCACACCTGGCACCAAGTGAGCATTTCTGTGAGGGTGAGTCATTTCACCTCTCTGGGCTGTGGTTCCAGATCCATAAGATGGGAGGCGTGAACCCACAGAACCTCCCAGTTTCTCCCAATCTACTTCCATATTGTTCCCTGACTGGTCTCCCAGTCTCGGGCTGTGGAGAGCATGGTCCAAGCTCACCTCTTCCAACTTAACGTGAACAGTACCACCAGCTAGAGCCACCAGGTGCAGCAAATCAGAACAAAGGACATCCAGTTAATGTGAATTTCAGATAAACAATGAATGATATTTCTGGTAGCATAAGTATGTCCCAGGCAGTATTTGGGACATACTTACAGTAACAAATATATTTCTAGTTTGTCTTGACTTAGGCTGCTATAGCAAAATAAGCACAGATCAGTGGCTTAAGCAACAGACATTTATTTCTGGAATTCAGTTCTGGAGGCTGGAAGCCCAAGATCAAGGGGCCAGCAGGTTTGCTTCCTGGGAAGGGCCTGCTTCCTGGGTGGCAGAGGGCCACCTCGTTGTGCGCTCACATGGCCTTTCCTCAGTGCTGGCCCAGAGGGGAGAGTGCGACAAAGACAGACAGAGCGGGAGCTTGTGCCTCTTCCTCTTTTTAGGGGGCGTTAACCCTGTCATGGAGGTGCCATGACCTCGGCTAACCCGAGTTACCTTCCAAAGGCCTTACTTCCAAATCCTATTGCAATGGGTACAAGGGCTTTAACTTGTGAATTGGGTGCAGGAGAACACTTTCAGCCCATTGCATGGTGTATCTAAAATTCAAATTTAACTGGGCATTCTGAATTTTGTCTGGCAAGCCTATACTGTCCGATTGTAAGCAAGTCCCCAAGGCGGGACTGACTGGAGTATCACCCCATGAGCACAGGGTATTAAGAAATTCAAAGTCACACTGCTGCCACCCGCTGTCTGGAATGGTCCGCCCTTCCCCCGCTTGTCTCTCTCAGGATTTCACCTGGTTACCCAAGAAGCATGCCCGGCAATTTCTTAGAAATTGAACACTGAAAACACCATCTGGCTCTGGTAGCCTAGAGTTTTTTCAGTCTGGTTTCTGTGGTTAAATCCTTCCCTCTCTAGCGTGATGTGGCAGCACAGCCTGTGATCTGATGCACCCTCCGCCCCTCGTTTGCTGTGCAGCCTAGGCAAGTCCCTTCGCCTCTCTGGGCTGTGGTTCCTCATCCACACAAGGGTGGGGTTGACCTCCTGGGATCTCCAAGTCTCCTCTGCTCTTTCCTTTTTACTGTCCCACGACTGATCTCTAGTGCCAGCCAAGAGCATTGGTCCAACTCTCTTTCCTCCTGAGTTGGTCACACAAACACAGCTCACATCTCAGCAACCGTTAGACTCTGGTACCAGCACCAGTTAGGCCTCCGGCCATCCCTCTTGGGCAAAGGAGAGGTTTTGTTTTTTGTTATTGTTGTTTTTTCCCCTAGCTTGGGCTTAGCCCTCCCCGCTTACATCCTGAGCTATGAAAATGGACTGAGCAGGCCACAGGGAATTGAAGACGAGCTGGGGGGAAAAAAATTCTGCTACAATAAATCGCATCACAGTAGAGATCTCTTTTGAACCAGAAAATTCTGAGCCCAGACAATGGCTCATCTATTTCAAGCCATATTCGAAACAACAGAATCCGAGTCAACAGAAGGATTTCTCCAGGTTCTTGGAGTGGATTGCAAAGGGATTTAATCCACATAGAAAAGAGAGAGAGAGAGAGAGAGAGAGAGAGAGAGAGAGAGAGCGCTATTCAGTGATAGATTCTAGGCGGGAGGGAGGGAGACCTTGTCAACAAACCTAAGATGGTCTGCTGGAAATGCTGCTCCTTCCCCTGGGGCTCATCCCACCTAATGACAGCGTGAGACAGAAGGGCCGGCCTGCCCGGGAGGACGTTCGGGTAAATATTTGGGTAGCACTGGCCGCCTCTGGAATGGTGAGCAGAGCCGGGATGGAGGAAATGGCCCCTGTCTCCAGGCCCTCCGATGATACATTTTTATAAACATCCAGGCAGGCAGACGAGAGAGGCTCCCGGGCTTTACAAACACATTTCATATTTCCACGGTCCGCGCTCTAAGCCCGGGTGGTAAAGAGGAGGCAGGAGCAGGAGGGCAGGAAGGGGGTCTGGAACCCACTTTCTAAATTTAACACACAGTTGCTTTTAGGCCGAGTGGATAAAAAATAAATTCCAGTGCTTAACACTCTTATCTTTGTTTACCATTTCCCCCAAACAGAGAGTGACACTGACTGTAACTCTCAGACTGAATTATCCACGAGATACACACAGAGGAAGGATGGACGTGCTGGGTGGGGTGGGGAGACCAAGAGCAAGGCGACCACTGTCTGCCTTCCTGTGACATTTCCTTGGCCTGGCGGAGCAGCCAGGATCTGCGAAGGTCACAAGTCTGTCCCTGGGTGGACAGGGTATGGCTGGGATGCGTCAGACCAGCCCAGAGGTAGAAGGCACGCTGGGGTCACCCATGTCAAGCGCCTGTTGATGGGGGGCCTGGTGAGAGCTTTCAGTGACCTTTTCAGATGTGCTGTTACTGTTTTCAAAAATATCCAGTGGACAGGGGCTCACCCCTTCCACCACTAAGTTGTAGTCACTTGAAAATCCCTCCCGAGCTGGGCGTGGTGGCGCACGCTTGTAATCCCAGTACTTTGGGAGGCGGAGACCAGAGGATCCCAGTTCGCGGCCAGCCTCAGCTCTCTCTCTCTCCCTCTCTCTCTCTCTCTCTCTCTCTTTCTCTCTCTCTCTCTCTCCTTAGTGAGGCCCTCCACAACTTCGTGAGACCCGGTCTCAAAATAAAGCATAAAAAATAGGGCCGGGGGTGTAGCGCGGAGGTAGAACACCCCTGGGTTCAATCCCCGGTACTGCAAAAAAAAAAAAAAAAAAGAAAATCCCTCCCGGAGTTGAGTCTCGGTCTTTCTCTCTGGGCCTATGGAGGCTGCGCAGCCTTTCCTGTCATGTGTGCCCGTGGGCAGGTGACAATGCTCTCATCTCCCCCCGGGCTTGCTCTGCCCCCCAGTCCTTTCAGCACACCTGCGCGAGGCGCCTGGCACTCTATCCCCTCTCTACCTGCCATCCCCTGACCCTCCTGAGACCTCAGCCCCTCCGCAGTTCATAGCACACTGGCCTTTCCTGGTCCTGAAGCCCCTGGCCCTGTCCAGGAGATGATCCCAGACATTGTCCAGGTCCCCCACTTTCCTGGGCGGCTCTGAAGTTTCAGTCCATGGCTCCCTGCTCTTCTTTCTCACCCCCGTCCCCGAGGACCCCCCACCTCCATGTGGCCGAGCTGGACGCCATCCTCTCTCCACGTCTAGGCACCTGCTGCCGTCTCCCCCAGGGCCGCCAACACACCATCCTGCACCAAGCTCTTCCCCTCCCAAGCCGGGCCTATCTCCATCTAGCTCTCCGCCACCTAGGAAGGTAGCCTGGGAATCGCTCTTATCTCCCTACATTCCTTAACCCCTTATATCCCAAGGCTCTCCACCCCTGGCGGCTCTTCCTTAATAACAGTGATTGTGACATCCAGGCTACATATGATCAACCCCTGGGAGCTTTGAAAACAAGACCAGCTCCCAGGCCCAGTTCAGATCAATGAAATCGGAATGTTCTGGGGCAGAGCCCCAGCAAGAGGAAACGGCTGAGATGGAGAGTTGCTGCGTAGGTTGCGCTCACCACCTCTGCTGGGACGATTGCAATCACTTCCTGTCTTACTGACCTGTTTCCCAACTCTTTCGACTCCAACCATAATACGCACTGTTGTCGGATCACAAAATACCATTTTCAGGAACGTTGCCTCTGCTCATCAAAACCCTTCAGCGGCTCCACCATAATAATACATCTTCAAATGAACAAATAAATGGTTTCCCAAATGCACAGTAAGTTCCGTATGCTCTGGGATCCTAACTTACTACCCTTCCCCACCCTCCCCCCTGCGTGCTGCTAAGTAATGTCTATCTGTGGAGTGAGTGAATAAAAACATTTTCTCCGCAAATTAAATGCAGCCCACTCTTCCCCCGTGCAGAGAGAGCAGACTGGGTGATTTAATGATCATTTACTTAGGGGCTTATTTCTCTAAGCATCAACTACAATCAACTGTGAATGATCCATGCTGGTGGAGATAACAGAATCCTAAATATTACAAAACAACAGATAATTCAAAGACTGAAATCTACTTGATGTTGGAATGCATTTTGGCTTATGAGTGCTTGCATCTGATAATTGGGACAATCTTTTTTAATTAGGTAATTAGATGTGTCTTATTTGTTCCCATATCCCCCCCCACACACACACACACTCACACACACACTATAGGAATAAATAACTGAGCTCCCAAAATAGTACCCTATTTCTTTCTGTCAACCCTTTTCTGGAATAGAGATAATGGTTAGACTGCAGAATATCAGAGAGGGCAGGGAAAGAAAAAAAAAAAAGAAGGAACTCACAGAGTAAACAGGAAATTAAGATGTCAACCAGCTGCTTTTGAATCAATTCATCCTTAAAATTTTAGGCAGCATGAACAACCAATTCATAAGACCATTTTAAATTACTAACGCCAAGCATGCACATCTCTTATGACCCAGCAATTCCAATCCTAGATATACGCCCAAAAGAAACCTTGTGCAAGTGATTGCCAAAAATCATATTCAAGAATGTTCATAGCCAGGCATGGTGGCGCACACTTGTAATCCCAATACTTGGGAGGATCTGGGTTCGCGGCCAGCCTCAGCTACTTAGTGAGGCCCTCCGCAAGTTAGTGAGACCCTGTTTCAAAATAAAGAATAAAAAATAGGGCTGGGGGTGGAGCTCGGAGGTAGAATGCCCCTGGGTTCAATCCCCAGTACCACAAAAAAAAAAAAAACAGAATGTTCATTTCAACTTTCTTCAAAATGGCCACCAAATGGAACACCTCGAATGTCCGCTGACAGCTGAGAGGATGAACACATGGCTACATGGCTGTGGCGTTACCACACCCAAGAATGCTCACACTACAACCACAGCCACACGCAACACGGCAGTACTGAGCAGACAGTACTGAGCAAAAGGCGGCCGACAAGAAAGGCTGCCTGCTGGTATTCCATCGATATTAAGCTCAAGAAAAAAAAGGCAAAAGTCATCTCTGTGTTAGAAGCCAGGTTACTTGTGAGGGGGGCCGTGACTGGAAGGGGCCATGGGAAGCTTCTGGGTTCTGGAATGTTCTGTGTCTTGGGCTGGATGCTGGTTACACAGGTGTGCTTACTGTGTGGAAACTCATTGAGCTCTATACTTCTTGTGCTGTATTTTTCTGTATCCGTGTTATTCTTCCACAAAATGCACCAGAGGAAAGGAAAGGAGACAGGAAGAGAGGGAGGGATGGAGGGAGGAGAGAAGGAAGGTAGGCCTGCCTGCGTAGCAGGGTAAAATGGAAAAGGTTCAGAATTCAAAGACCTAGATTCAGTTCCAGCTCTGTCTTTATTGGAAAGGCCATTTTACCTCTTTGTGTGTTTGTTTTGTTAATAAAATCCACAGCGGAAGTTGCCCTACCTACCTCACAGTGCGGTTGTGAGGATGAAATTGGTGTCAGAGATGTGAAATCCCTTGGTAAGCAACACAGTACTGTGCAAGGCGAAGGCACTGCTGTTACCACAGATCTCTGAAGATGGGAATCCTGCAGAGGGCCCACACGTTCAGGAAAGCTCTCCCGGGGTCTCGGGTGGAGAGGCCTGCTGGGGCGGGTGCACACGCGCAGGAGCGCACACTGGGGAGAGGCCTGCTGGGGCGGGTGCACACGCGCAGGAGCGCACACTGGCTCACGGTCTTTCATTCCATTTCCTGGCCTAATCCCTTAATGGCCTGGGCCCCCAAGCCCAGAGCACCTGGAATAATCCCTGTGTTTGTGCGACATGGGCTCTGTCTCTTTTCTCTTAAAGTGGATATAAATAGATGCTATGTACACTCTCCCAATTGCTTTTCTAAGGTGCATTTCTACATCTAAATCTGCCAAATTCTTTAAACAACCACATAAGACTTTCTGGGCATGGCTAGGAAAGCGATGATGTTGATCAAAGATTCCTGCCCTCCCCCCCCCCGCCCCTTCTCCCAAACTCAACCCTCCGCCACTCCTCACTCCAAGCCTGGAACTGCTCACTGGACCCGCTGGCCTCAGATGATAGATCTCCAGAATCTCCGAGATGAACCATCGGTGCTGGGAGATCTCAGCACCCCGAGTTAGAGAACTGCTCGTGAGGACCCTGGTCCCTCCCTCAGGGCTCCTCTTAGGAGCCGGCTGCAAGGGAAGGGCTCACGTCTCAGTGAGTGGTCGAAAGGGCAAATCTAGGGTCACCATATTCTCCACGGATTGGTTTCACATTATGGTCCTAGGTCCCCTGGAGAATCGAGCGCATGGCAAGCCTTCTTCTTCATCTACCTGTTCTGCCCCCAGCTGTCCCATGCTTTCAGGGTCTCCAGCCCCTGCTTCTAGAGAGCTAAGGCTGGCATCAGCTGGCCCCCTTTGCATAACATAAGACTCACGAGGTATGGGGGAACCCTATAAGTGCTTTCCATGCTGCCATGGCTACCGCTTCGGAGGAACAAGACTGAAGACACCCCCGCTTCTAAATCCTCTGGCAAAATAGCAAAGCGTTCATTTTTCTGTTAGGGCCCTGACTCTCGAGGAAAACTCTTTATGGAAGCAATGACATTTGTATTTTCTTCTTCTCATACTCCCAGTCACACTCAGTGTGCGGTATATGTGCAGGTACATGAGTGACTCCGTGTATGTGTGTGTTTATGTGTGTGTGTATGTGTGTGTGTGTAGCTTTCAGAGAAAATAATACACAAAAATCTAAATATAGCCAGGCACAGTGGCACACGCCAGTAATCCCAGCACTTGGAAGGCTGAGACAGGATGCTTTCAAGTCCCAGGCCAGCCAGGGTAACTTAGCACGATCCTGACTCAAAATCAAAGACAGAAAGGGCTAGGGGTGTAGCTCAGCGGTAGAATGCCCCTGGGCTCAATCCCCAGCACCAGCAAAAAATTTAAATCTAAATGTAGAAAAGCAAGATTAATAGGAGAGGGCAGTGTTATTTTGTACTTAAGAGGATTTACTAGATTTTCCAAAGAGTTCCCTAACCATAGGGTTTATCTATTGCATTTCAGCATTGGTTTAACAGATTCTAAGCGTATGATAGCAAAACGAAGAGACCAAGAATCTTAGAAATAACACTAGGCAGCTGGGCATGGTGGCACATGCTTGTAATCCCAGTACTTGGGAGGCTGAGACAGGAGGATCGCAGGTTCGCAGCCAGCCTTGGCAACTTAACGAGGCCCTCAGCAACTAAGTAAGACCCTGCTTCAAAATAAAAAAATAAAATAGGGCTGGGGGTGTAGCTCAGAGGTAGACTGCTCGTGGGTTCCATCCCCAGTACCACAAAAAAGAGAAAGAAAAGAAATAACACTAGGAGTTGCTGCCCTTTGAAGATCAAATATAAAGGAAACTCTCCCCAAAAACTAATGAACTCTGGTTTGGGAATGTAAACCAGGAGGCAAAGATTCTATGCAGGGTTTTTTTTTTTAATTTCTATTTTTCCCAATATTTAATTTTTAGTTGTCTAAGGGCACGGTTATTTATTTTATAAAATAAGTCCCAGCTGAAATGAATTCAATAGGACTTTAAAATTGCTTTCTTCCTAACACAGCCTTAGAGAGTGATTGACTACAGAAGACAGAACTCCTCGTGAGGACGTGAGCTCCTGCCACTGAGTGTGGCCAAATAGGAGTGCCACCTGCTTGTCAGGGACCTTGCACCTTCACCCCCTCATTTGCCCTACCCCTTCCAGATTGGGGGTGGGGGTGACATCATGATCCCCAGGGACAGCCAAGATGACCTGTTGATTTTGACTTGGCAACAGGCCCAAGGCCACAGGCGATGGGTGACCCCTCCAGATCTGAACCGTGCCCTGGCCAGGCCAGGCGGCTCCCGAGGCGTGGCCAGCGCCAGGAGAGAGGCTGCAGAGACCTCCTCCTTGGGCGTGAGGTGGATTTCTCCCAACTAATTCTGAGTAACTCAGCCTTTGCAGCAGGAGGCAGAGAACCCTGGGGAGGACTTTATTTTTTTCCCTTCTTTTTTTGGTACTGGGGATCGAACCCTGGGGACATTCTACTTCCAAACTACACCCAGCCCTATTTTCTATCTTTTATTTTGGAACAGGATGTTGATAAGTTGCTGATGGTCTTGGTAAGTTGCTGAGGATGGCCTCGAACCTCCTGTCTCAGCCTCCTAAGTCCTGGGATTACAGGTGTGTCCCATCACGCTCAGTTTGGGGATGACTTTTAACCATATCTTTTGGAAGCATAAAAGCTTAATGTGTTGCCTGGCTTGAAATAAGAGAATATTCTGCCAGTCCCCAAGTTTTCCTAGCCCTCTAGGCCTGGCAGACCCACCCAGCCCTGACCAGCTGGTAGTAAGGGAGGTGTTCGCAGCTGCTGGCAGAGGGCCTGGATGTGCCGAGGCGAAGGCACGGGCCAGGCCAGACCACAGAGCTCAGCCCGGAGCTCCTGCGGCCGTCCTCCCAGCTGTGTAGGCGCTGCTTCTATTTTAAACATGCTGAGTGAGCCTCCAGCCTTTTCTTTGGAGGAAAGACACTTTCTTCACTAACCCTCTTTTCTCCCCCTTTTTCATTTAAATAAACTATACCCCCCCAATTTTTTTAATAGTTTCTAGATGCCAAAGAAAAGTATCCTAATAATAACGACCTTTTTAGTTTCAGCTCTGGGCAGCCAGAGCTGCCACGGGAGGGCGAGTGCCACGCCCTCCAGCGCTGCGACCCATCTTGTGTTCTCCAGCACCTTCGGACTTGGCCCGAGCAGTTGACCCACAGGGTGTCTTTCTGCCCCTCTGCCTGGCAAACTGCCACTTGCCAGGGTCCAGCTTAGAAAAGCACCTGTCCCACTTGGCCAGCCTGACAGACCATTCTTAATTCTTTGTACACACCTCCGAGTTTCTGCGTAGGCTGTTCCATTCACTAGTGTGACTTAAGTTTTTATTCAGTATTTTAATTTTTTATCATGGGAACTTTAACAGGTACAGATTAGAAGGCTATTCAAGTGAATCCTAGGTACCGATCACCCTCTTCAACAATATCAACTTGGGCCACTCCAGCTTCAGTGATTTCCCCACTCTTCCTCCACTTCCAATTTTTTAAAAATCCCAAGCCGGGCATGGTGGTGCATACCTGTAATCCCAGTACTTGGGAGGCTGAGAGAGAAGGATCACAGGTTCAAGGACAGCCTCAGCAACTTAGCAAGACTCTTAGCAAACTAGCAAGACCTGTTTAAAATAAACAAATAAATAATAAGCCAGCATGGTGGCACGCGCTTGTAATCCCAGTACTTGGGAGGCTGAAACCGGAGGATTGCAGGTTCACAGCCAACCTGTTACTTAGTGAGGCCCTCCACAACTTAGTGAGACCCTGCTTCAAAATAAAGAATACAAAATAGGGCTGGGGGTATAGCTTGGAGATAGAATGCCCCAGGGTTCAATCCCCAGTTCCACAAAATAATAATGATAATAATAATAGGGCTGGGAGGTGTAGCTCAAAGGTAGAATGCCTCTGGGGTCAATCCCCAATAATACACACACACACACACACACACACACACACACACACACACGAAAAAAAACCCCAGACACCATATCATGTCATCTATAAATATTTCAGTCTATAGCTCTTAAAAGTAAGAACTCTTTTCTAAAACATGACCACAGGCCATCATTATACTAAAAGCAAATTGGGTGAAGATTCCTTAAAAGGATCAACTATCCAGTTGGTTTCAAAGTCCCCTGATTGACCCATAATACTCGTTTTATATCGGTTTGTTTGAACAAGCCCACCCACTTTTCATCTGAAAGGCCTCAGTGTGGACCTCGCTCCCTCCTGACAGCCACCAGGTCCCAAATGTCTGGGAAGCTGCCCTCCCTGTCCTCCCGCCTCGCCCTCGTCAGCCTGTCTGCATCCTGACAGACCGGCAGCTCCAAGCAGGTGGGAGAGCCGGTGAGCATCGGGAGGTCTCAGACGCCTAGCACGGCGCCTGCTCGGTATTCCGCGCCGACTCTGCGCATTCCCTGGATGAGTAAATTAACGATCATCCGAGCAGAACTAGCTTCCGCTGCTCGCAGGCCCGGTCCAGAACTCTTTACACATCCACTCTAATGATTCGCTTGGAAGGGGCAGAGGCTTCATCAATTTCGCATCCCGGGCACTGAGCCCAGCACCTGACTCCTGAAAGGTGTTCGCAGCAGGAGAGCTGAATGAAAGGGCACTTAGAAAACGTTCTCGCTGCGAGGCTCTGGACTCCAAGGCTTTCCTGTCTGGGCCTCGTCTTTTCGCATCTCTATCTGAAGAATTTGGATGCAATGGTCCTAAGGTCCTTTCGGGAACTGGGGCGTCCTCGTTTGCCAGGCGCTTGCTGCCCCCTGCTGGCAGGATCCGCTCAGGACGCCGCATCCCTGCGCTCCGGAGCACTGCAGGCAGCCCCGCAGGGAGGACCGCAGGGTCTGTACGCGCACCGGGACTCGCATTTTGCGGCTTCACTTGGGTTAGACCACAGCGTGGCGTGTGCCTCCCGTTAGCCCCCCTTCTGCTCCTCCCGTGTGCAGGGCGCTCGGGTGAGTCCCAGGCAGGCTTTAGAAGAACTGGTGCCAGTCCGCACCTCAGGCCAACTGAGCAATCCCGGAGGGGTGGGACCCAAGTGCCCAGGGAGACTCAAAGCCACCCTGCAGGTTCTGGGGTGCAGCCACAAGCAGACCCGCTGGGTGGGCCTGGAGCCCAAAGCTTAGACCCACAGGAAGGAGCCCATCCAGGGGAAGAATGAATGAATGAAGATTGAGTTTCATGATACGAAATCCCGTTAGCCTGCCTCCGCATGTTTGCAAATCCCAACAACTTTCAACCCATGCCATTTTAGTTGGGGAACCAAGACCTCACCTGTTAGGGATGTGGCTCCCAGACCCGGGCTCTTGTTCTTTTTGAGATTGTTCTATATTGTGGTGTACTGCACTTTTTCCTTTCTTTCCTTTCTTCCTTTCTCCCCTCCCTCCCTCTCCTTCCTTTCTTTCTTCCACTCTCCCTCCCTTCTTCCTGTCCTTCCTTTCATTCTTTCACATTCTTGCATTTGTTAAGACTGCTTTGGAAGCCGGGCATGGTGGTGCACGCTTGTAATCCCAGTACTTGGGAGGCTGAGACAGGAGGATCCAGGTTCTCCACCAGCCTCAGCTACTTAGTGAGGCCCTCCGCAACTTAGTGAGACCCTGTTTCAAAATAAAGAATAAAAAATAGGGCTGTGGGTGTCGCTTGGAGGTAGAATGCCCCTGCGTTCCATCCCCGGTACCGCAAAAAAAAAAAAAAAAAAAAAAATATATGTAGATGGCAGCATTCAGAATGTTGCTAACTTTGGCCACAAATTAGAATTTGCTGGAAGGGTCCTGGATGCTCCCCCAGGCTGCTTGCCAGGAGCAGATGGCCAGCAGGAACAGGAGCTCTGTGAGACACCAGGAAATGGTCTCTCTGTCCAGAAGGTGGCCACCAGCAGCTCATGTTCAACCCATGTTCAACTTCTGCCTGCTAGAGGGACTCTCTCTCCTTCTTTGCCCCAGATCCAAATTTCCAGACTGGTCCCTTGGGCCAATCAATTGTGGTTTGCAGGACTGACTATATAATTTGTAAGGCCCAAAGTGAAAAGGAAATGCGGGACCTTTTATTCAAAAACAGGAAAGAGCCAGGCGTGGTGGCACACACTTGTAATCCCAGTACTTGGGAGGCTAAGACAGGAGGATCGCAGTTTCAAGACCAGCCTCAGCAACTTAGTGAGACCCGGTTTCAAAATAAAAGAAGGATAAAATAGGGCTGGGGGTATGGCTCAGAGATAGAATGCCCCTGGGTTCCATCCCCAGTACCACCAAAAAAAACCCAAAAACCCAGGAGACGGCGCCATTAGTGGAACATATAAAGCTTCTCCCTTTCTTCCGTGGTCTCTTTCTTGACCTGTCACAGTGGTTTTAATTTCCTACTTAATATCATTCTAAGTAAAGAAAACTTTAAATTTTAGATTATTTGAATGCATTCTTACCATTCATCTTTATATCATGCAAAGCCAGTTTTAACAGAAAGTTCTGAGTATTTAAGTCCCATGCAGAATCACTGAAATTACACAATTTGTATTTTGTGAACTTGCCAGCCAGAAGAGACAAACACAAACCAAATTCATGAAGATGGAGAAGGAAGAGAGGGTGGCCCCTGGACCCTGCAAGGGCACTCCTTCAGGCCTGGACTTGCCCTGGAGGGCCGCCTCCTGATGCTCTGGGGAGGGGAGGGGACAGAAGAAAGCCATCCCAGACTGGGGATTTTTTCCTGGATTAGTATTATCTGAGAAAAAGTGAGGCTGTCTGTCACCTACCAACCAGATAATTTGCTCAGCCTCTGCGGGGGCATGGGGGGCCAGGAGGATTTGGGGAAAGTCCTGCTTTGCAGAAGCAGGCAGAGAGCCCTGGCCCGCCCACGGGTGTGCCCGCATCCTGCCCAAACTCACCTCCAGCACAGCCCTCCTCCCTGCTGTGGAGGGGGTGGTGACAGAGAGTTCACTGAGAGCTGCCCAGAAGATGTTAGGATCTCCCAACACCTGCACCCCTAAAATCGAAGCAATATTTTCCAACTTTTCCTCATCTGATGTGTGTAAAACGGAGTCTCCTTGTGGTTCCCTTTGTGCACTTCATCACCACAACTTGTGTTTCTTCTTCTGCGTGGTGCCTGTTTGTCTCCCCTGACAGCTTTTCCACGAGTTGTCTTTCCTTACTGATTTATAAGAGCACTTTGAGTTCTTGGTACTATTGTTGAGTTTTTGGGTTTTTTTTTTTTTTTTGGTTCTGGAGATTGAACCCAGGGGCATTTTACCTCCGAGCTACACCCCCAGCCCTATTTTTTTTTATTCTTTATTTTGAAACAGGGTCTCACTAAGTCGCAGAGGACCTCACTAAGTAGCTGAGGCTAGCCGTGAACCTACGATCCTCCTGTCTCAGACTCCCAAGTACTGGGATTACAAGCGTGTGCCACCACACCCGGCGAGTTCTTGGTACTATTAATCCTTTATAGATGTGGCAAGCTTTTTCTTCTTTGCTATTTCGCTGTAGGTCTTCTAACTCTGTGATACACCAATTACTACCCATGTGACAGCCCCGTTGAGCCTTGGTTTTCTCATCCAAGAGATGGAGAAACAGCCGCCACCTTGGTTTGATGGGACTAAGGGGGTAACAGATGTGCAGTCCTAAGTCGGCCACATTGGCAGGTCTTAACCAACGTAGCTACCACTGTCCTTTCAGAACCAAACTTCTCTGTCACACACAAAGACCCCCAAGTCCCAGGCTGCGCCTGCTCATCATCAGTAATGTATAACACCATGAAACTGAGCATAGAATCAGGAGTGCGGTGCCAGTCGGGTGTGATGTGGGTGGCATCTACCTTCTATTTGTGGGGTTTTCACTTAAATGTTTGCTAAAGTTGGAGCAGGACTCTAAAATCCATGAAAAAGACAAAGTACCATGAGATTCCACCTAACACCACCTTCTCCCTTGTCCCCACCCCTCCATCAGACCGTCCCTGAGTACCACAGCCTCTGCGAAGGTCTGCCCTACCTGGACATGGTGGTCGCAGAGACCCTGAGGATGTACCCGCCAGCGTTCAGGTATGCCCACGCCCCTGCCTGCCCTGCGCCTCTGGGCCCCTGGAGCGTCACTGCGTGGGGTCTCACTGGCCCTCAGCCTGTTGCCACCTGTGTTGTCACACATGCTCCTGAGGACAAGGTCTGGGTCCTGGGTGCCTTTGTACCCCCCGGGCCACCAGGCGCAATGCCTCAGAGGCCTCACCAGCCCATTCTCCTTGAGGTCAACTACCTTCTCAAAGCAGCACACGGCCTTCTGCCCAACCCAAGCCAGTGTCTTTGGCCTCCTACCTTGGATGGAGTGTGCCATTGCCCTGCATATTCATTCATTCATTCATTCATTCAGCAGCTGGTTTTTTGTTTTTTGGGGGTTTTTTTGCGGTACCAGGGATTGAACCGAGGGGCGTTCTACCTCTGTGCTACGCCCCCGGCCCTATTTTTTATACTTTATTTTGAAACCGGGTCTCACAAAGTTGCGGAGGGCCTCACTAAGTCGAGAGAGAGAAAGAGAGATAGGAGAGAGAGAGAGAGAGAGAGAGAGAGAGCTGAGGCTGGCCGCGAACCCGGATCCTCCGGTCTCCGCCTCCCAAAGTACTGGGATTACAAGCGTGCGTCACCACGCCCGGCGTAGCAGCTGTTTATTGAGCATCTACTATGCCAAGCACTGGGAAATCAGCCTGCGTAGGAAACATGAGCTGGACTTCTTGGAGCCAACATTCAGTAGGGACCATTCAGGGCTGGGGTGCACCTCCGCTGGTGTCCAGCACTCCTATTGGTCGCATCCTGGGAGCTCCCACCCAAGACTCCCCGGTATCTGTGCCTGTCCCTCTGCCTCTCCTCCCAGCCTTGTAGCTGTAACCACTTTGTATTATATTCCTGGGCACATTTCTACCACCCCACATGTCACAAATGCACAGCCAGTCACACCAACCTGTAAGTGCCTGAGAGTCGGAACCAAGCCTGCTTCCTTCAAACTCCCCCACACGAGGTTCCCCAGGGAGAAGACGTCTCGCCCTGGGCCCCCAGGCCCCCGAAGATGGTGAAACAGTGGCCAGGTTTCAGGTTGTAGAAACAGAAGCAACACAGAAGATTCCATTGTGTCTCATAAATTCCACTCTGCACGTCTTTGAATGAACATACCATATAGAG
Source organism: Glis glis (assembly GCA_004027185.1). Lineage (NCBI taxonomy): Eukaryota > Metazoa > Chordata > Mammalia > Rodentia > Gliridae > Glis > Glis glis. The sequence goes on from PVJS01003340.1 coordinate 48,251, forward strand.
CAGATGGAGGTACCTCGGCCATTTTTAATGAGAAAAATGTGAGTGGTTTGAGAGGGCCGAAGACCAGGCGCGGGGCTTGGGTCCAAGGCCAGTTCCGAGGGGCGGGGGCGCCAGCCCAGCCTCTCTCGCCTCTGCCCACTCCACCCAGCTTTCAATCACAGGAGCCTGCCAGCTGCACTCCGCCGGGGCAGAGGCAGACAAGAGGCCGGCAGTCAGCCCAGGCAAAGGATTTGGGCGTAAACGCAGGGAGAGTAAGAGTTTCATTTTATTTTACTTTATTTTTATTTCATTTTCTCTTAGAAATGCATGTTGACAGCCAGGCATGGTAGGTCATGCCTATAATGCCAATATTTGAGAGGCTGAGATAAGAGGATCACAGGTTCAAGGCCAGCCTCAGCAACTTAGAGAGATCCTTAGCAATTGAACGAGACCCTGTTTCAAAATGAAAAATGAAAAATTCAAAGGGCTGAGGATGTGGCTTGGAGGTAGAATGTCCTTGGGCTCAATCCCCAGTACCAAAAAAAGAAAAAAAAGAGAAGAATCCGGGCGTGGTGGCTCACGCGTGTAATCCCAGTACTTGGGAGGCTGAGACCAGAGGATCCGGGTTCGCGGCCAGCCTCAGCTACTTAGTGAGGCCTCCACAACTTAGTGAGACCCTGTTTCAAAATAAAGAATAAAAAATAGGGCTGGGGGTGTAGCTCGGAGGTAGAATGCCCCTGGGTTCAATCCCCAGTACCGCAAAAAAAAAAAAAAAAAAAGAGAGAAAAGAAAACAAGGAAGAAAGAAAGAAATGCAAGTTTACTTCTCCCAAATGCTGACAACTTATCCATAAAAGAAACTCAGCACCACCCATGTAGAAAACAATAATTCTTAGTTAAGTGTTAGGAATGAGAATCTAGGCCCCTATGCAGTATAGCTCAGCAGATCTTGCTGGCTTCCCCAGACAGGAGACCCAGCCAGCCGACAGAGAAAGGTAGGCCCTACTATGTGCTGGCTTCCAGGGCGTGGTACATACAGGATGAAGCTAATTCTGATAAAGATGAAAAGGCAGGGGCTCAGGGTACAGGCCTGTTCGAGCCCTCTGGAAACAGGGTTGCAGATTCACACGCTCTGCCCAGGTTTCAGTGCCAGTGCTCAGTGCTCAGGAGCGGTGCTCAGCTTGGCATCATAGCTCAGGATCTGAATGGGCTTCCAGCCTGGCCTCTTACCGCTCCTGTCTGTTACAGAAAGCTCAAAACAGAGGTGAAATGGAAAGGGGAGCCACGCGGTTGCTCTTCATTTCTTTAGGAGCAGAAACAGGGTATAATTATATTATATTTCCTCTAAGCTATTTAGGAAGGCTGAAGTAGGAGGATCACAAGTTCGAAGCCAGTCTGGGCAACTTAGCAAGACCCTGTCTCAAAAAAAAAGGGGGGGGGGGGTTAGGGTGTAGCTCAGTGGTAGAGCTCCCCTGGGTTCTATCCCCAGTACCACACACATACACACACACACACACACACACACACACACACACACACACAAAGATAGAGAAACTTAATTCTATAACTTGAAGTAAAAGCCAGTATAGAATTATTTTTAAAGTAATTAGATTACCAAAATAATATGCTTATACAAAAACAAATAAATAAATTTTTTAAAAAACCCAAACAATACGAAAGGATTCAGAGGAAAAAGCCCTGTCCTGACCCCATCCCCTCAAGGAGACAATGGCAGAAGTTTAGGTATTATTTCAGAAATGTTTTGTTCATATGCAAGCTTACCTAGTCTCTTCTTTAAAAATAAGACATAAATGAGATCCTGCCATCACCATCAGACATAACAACCAACCTGACCAGGACATTTACCTCCGGTTATCCACAGAGACACAGACGATGGGGGATACACATTTCCTTTAGGTAAAACCTCCCCAGGACTTGTCTAGAGCTGTCCAATCTATACAGACAGAAAGCAGAATGGTAGATGCCAGGGCTAGGGGAGGGGTGACAGGAAGTCAGCCGTTAATGGGACTGAGTTTCAGCTGGGGAGGATGGTGACAGTGTTACAAGGTCCAGCTAGAACTGCACACTTTAAAATGGCTCAAATAAGCCAGGTGTGGTGATGCACACCAGTAATCCCAGTACTTGGGAGATAGGAGGATCACAGGTTTGAGGCCAGCCTCAGCAAATTAGTGAGACCTTAGCACCCTAGAGAGACCCTGTTTCAAAATAAAAAACAAAAAGGGAGTCGGGCGTGGTGGTGCACACTTGTAATCCCAGTACTTGGGAGGCTGAGACCGGAGGATCACAGGTTCGCAGCCAGCCTCAGCTACTTAGTGAGGCCCTCCGCAACTTAATGAGAGCCGGTTTCAAAATAAAGTATAAAAAATAGGGCTGGGGGTGTAGCTCGGAGGTAGAACACCCCTGGGTTCAATCTCTAGTACTGCAAAAAAAAAAAAAAGAAAGAATAAAAAAATAGGGCTGGGGTGTTGCTCAGAGGTAGAATGCCCCTGGGTTCAATCCCCAGTACTACAAAAAAAAAAAGAATATTCCAGAACTATCATAGCAGCTGAAAGGTGGTTCGAGGCTATTGAAGGCAGCCGCCTCCTGCCCTGTTTTAGGGATTTAGTATTCAGAAGATTTTCCATTGATTCCAGGTTTTGGGGGGTGGGGTAGAGAAGTGTACAGGGGTGTGAGCTGGGTGGGGGCGCATGCACATGCCTCAGTCCAGGCATGTTGGGATAAGTCTTTTCTGCGTGGAAGGGCCGGGGGGCCAGCCTGGGCATGGCTGTGACTGGCACCGTCACTCTGGCCTCCTGTTGCCTGGATGGTCAGTGGCTGAGGAGAGGAGGGGCGGAGGCGGGCTTCGTGTTCTTACTGTGGTCAGGCCCATGGAGGCGAGCTAGTGTTGAAGTCAGAAAGAAACCTCCATCTAACACCCCAGTCCCAGAGTGGGCGGAGAGAGAGCAGGCACCTGGAAAGGGACAGTGTGGTAAAGAGAAGCCGGGGCTGTAACTCTGCCCTTGTTCTCAAAGACTTCATCGCATCCTTTAAAATTCCAAATGACCCTCGGAACTCTTGGGAGCCGTGCTAAACATCAAAAATTCCAAACTTAGCCGGGCGTGGTGGCGCGGGCTTGTAATCCCAGTACTTGGGAGGCTGAGACAGGAGGATCCGGGTTCGCGGCCAGCCTCAGCAACTTAGTGAGGTCCTCCGCAACTTAATGAGACCTGGTTTCAAAATAAAGAATAAAACAGAACTGGGGGTGTAGCCCGGAGGTAGAATGCCCCTGGGTTCAATCCCAGTACCGCAAAAAAAAAATAAATAAATTCCAAACTTTACCTTTTTGTAGCCCAAATTGAGGACACGAGAGGTTCTTCAGCTTTCCCACCTCCAGTTTTATTTCTAGAAGGTTGCTTCTAGGTCCAAAGTGTGAGGCATATTTGTTTAATGGGACCTCAGAATGGGGCAGCCAGGCAAGGATATTTGTAGGGTTTGGAGTCAGGGCTCCCGAAGTTTGAGGTGGGTCCTTCACGGGAAGGGCACGATTGGAACGGGGCAGAGTCTAGGACATAACAGTCTAGAGACTGGTGGCTACAGACAGGAAGGGATGCTTGATAGTTGAAATTCGTCTGTTTTACCTCAAGTGAGCAATCTATTGTCCTGATAAGAGAGCTGCCTGCCCAGATAAATTAGTTTGCTTTAATTTCCTGCAGCAAACAGTGGAATTACTTCTTGGCTTAGAGTCTTATCTTCCTGAACAAGAATTTTCCGGAAAAGGCACTAAGGCTCAATTCTCAGGTTGTACTTCTGGTTTGTAAGAAGCTGTAGGGAGAGAAGGACACTAGAACTTTCCAGGATCCGAGAACGACCATCACTGGCAGGCTCAGGGAAGAGACCTGTGCTCGGGAACTAGAAAGCGGCTCAGGAGCCACAGTGGCCTCCCCAGTCAGACAAGCACGTGGTGTCACCAGCCCCAGGAGCCCTGCGCACCAGCCCTCGGCTCAGCCCTCAACGTGGCTCCACCAGGCAACACCCGCCCCAGCACCCCAGCTGCTCCCGGCTTCAACCCCCAGTGCTGGTCCTAAACTACCTCACACTGTGCGCCCCAGATTGGCCCCTGGGATCCCCATCCAGCTCCAGAGCCTTCTCCTAAAAGCCCTGCCAGAAACAAGTCCTTGGAAGGAACCTTTACGCCCAACCCCAGGCCCAGTGCTTGGCCGCTGGACAGATCGAGGGTCAGATGGGGCCAAGCACATGCACAGGGTCTAGCCTACCAGCTCCTGGGCAGCAGAGGGCTCATGGGTAGGGGCTTGGTCCCCATCTGGGTCACCCTGGGAAGATGGCAGGGCCTCCTCCCCTGCCTCATTCCGCACCCCAGGATCCGCGGCAACCCCACTCACCGCTCTCCTGCCTCCTCTCTGCAGGTTCACACGGGAGGCTGCGCGGGACTGCCAGGTGCTGGGGCAGCGCATCCCGGCGGGCGCCACGCTGGAAGTGGCTGTGGGCGCCCTGCACCGTGACCCGGAGCACTGGCCACACCCCGAGACCTTCGACCCTGAAAGGTGAGCCCTGCCCTGTTAAATGGGCCCCAAGGAATTTGAGTGTGTGGGACCCAGACTTCTCAGTGGAGGTGGCCGCAGGAGGTAGAGACACCCCCAGACAGTGGAAGGTGGTGGCAATCCAGACAGATGTTTACAAGTTTCCAAAGGAAAAACTTGTACAATTTCAAAATGCCCCAAACTGAATCCAGAGATGTAGCGTTTTAGCAGCGATGCTGGTGAGGAGCCATTTGTCCTGTCTGTTAAAGCCAGGGCCCAGGATTGTATTCCCAGTGTGCACTGGAAAGCAACAAAACATTTTAATACAATGCAATCGCTCCCGCCAAACTTCACTGATCTAAATTCACGGGACCTGCATCCTCTTTCTGCTGCCATGGATTTGGTCCATCAGCTCAAGGCATTTCTAGGCTCTGTGATTGAAAATGCCTGAGCAGGCCTCCACACCGCGGCCAGTGCCAGAATCAATCACTGTCCCTTCCTCTGCAACCTGCCAAAGCAGGGCTGGCCCGGCAGTCACTGCCTCTCCACCTTAAATGGCTCCAACTGGACCCAGCCCACTTCTACAGCCCGGTCACTGACATGGGCAGTGGGATCTAGATAAATAACATCCCACTGCTCAGCAGCTCCTGGAAATACAGTAAAGATCAAGAAATATCAACAGCAGCTGCAGGCTCACGGCATCACAAGAAAATCCAGGTGATTGTCACCTGGCCCCACTGTCACACGACACATGTGGCAAGTGCTGCGATTTGGCAGCAGATTCAGCAATTCTGAGGACCTGTTGCCAAATACTGCATCTCCCAGTGGCTTGAGTTTCCCGTGCTCGGGCCAGCACAGCCAGCGTGGGTGGGGAGGCCGCTGCCAGGGCAGTGTGGAGACAGCAGGGCTCAGCCCCTGGGAGGGCTGGGAGGAGCGCAGTGCCCGGGACTTTCCTGAAGAAGGAAGGAGTGGGTGAAGTGTGTCACCGCGTTGCCCTCTGGCTGATGGGGAAGGTAGAGCCATGGGCCCAGGGCGGGCTGTGGTCGCAGGTCATGGGGCTGGGGATGGCCACCTGGGCTTCGTTTTGACTTCTGGGCTCACTGATGACACGGAATTCATAAGGAGAGGCGGGAGGGTGTTGACGTTCCAGGTGATTCTCTGGACTGAGCAGGGCCTTTTGGGGCGGCACAGAACAGGAGTTGAAGCTCAGGACTGAGGTACAGGGATCAGGAGCCACCGGCTCCCAGAGCCTTAGGGACAGCCCTGCCGGAAACAGGACTCTGTGGCCCCCACAGGGTTGACAGTCACATGCGGGCAGGGCTGAGACGAAGGGGTTGCACAGCTAGAATGAGGGAAGGGGCAGATGTTCCAGCCAACGCTGACCTTCGCACGACCTGCAGGTTCTCTGCGGAGGCCCGGAGGCTGCGGAGGCCCTTCACGTACCTGCCCTTCGGGGCCGGTCCCCGGAGCTGCCTCGGGGTGCGGCTGGGGCTGCTGGAGGTCAAGTTGACACTGCTCCACATCCTGCACAAGTTCCGCTTCGAAGCCTGCCCGAAGACTCAGGTGAGGCCCGCTGCCCGGGGTCGGGGGTCACCCCAGTTCTGCACCAGAGCCGGCCAGCCAGGCGCGGCCTCAGGCTGTGGTGTGAGGGGAGGCGGGTTCCTTAGCCTCCCTGCGCCTCGGTTTCTTGATCTGTAACGGGATGTTGCAAACAACCCCTCCACCTCTTACTGTCACGCAAGGATTAATGAGTTGATACTTGTGCTCAGACAAGAGCTCGGCCCGTAATAACCCGGGACATGTCAGCCAGCACTATTACTGTGCTCTGAACAGGAGAGCTGGGCCTCACGCACTGAACCCAGGGGACAGCGTGCATAGTTGTGAAACGTGCCGTCTTTGAAGAGTTTGGGGTGCATAGATTGTCCTCCAGAGCCAAGACCCTCCTGACCCCCTGAGGTCCTCTGTGCTTGGAGATGCAGAGACTTCGGCCCCTTGGAGGGTGCTCCCCCCACAGTGCGGATGGTCACTCCTGCCCCCCACAGCCTCAGTAGTGGCAACGTGTCGCCCAACATACCCCTTCATTCCTGAAGTCCCAGGAAGGCGCATAGACCCTGCCCTCACTCAGACACGAGGGACTTGCTGAAATTCCCCCACCTCGCCAGCCCCGCCTCCCCCTCACACCCACACTCCGGGCCCAGAGGTAGGCCAGGGAGTTTAAATCACTACTTTTCATGGTACGTTTTATAATTTCCATTCTTCAGATGAGGAACCAACGCTCAGAGGTTAAGTAACTTGCCTGAAGACAGTGTTGGACGCAGGCTCAGCAAGGGCAGGGAGCAACCCTGTTACATTCATTGTTGGATCCACCAGCATCCAGCTTAATGACAGACCCACAGCAGGTGCTCACTCATTCATTCAACAAACGTTCATGAATGGATAAATAGCCAAAAAGTAAAGAAGGCGGGTTCGAGCCCAGATCCTGCTCACTCCCAAACCCTCCTCCTGCTCTAGCTGCCCCTCTGCACAGGGTCAGCTGCCCCCTATGCAGCCCGGCTGTGCTCGGCTCCACACCTGCACCAACACTGGTCCTGCCACCAGGAGCGCCTCTGCACAGCTGCAGGCTAGACAGGAGGGATGAAGGGGCAGGTAAGGAGAAACTGGGACAGGCTGGTCATGGAGGAAGTGTGAGCCCAGTCAGGGGACGCAGAGATGAAGGTACTGCAGCTGAAAATGTCCTCAACAGTCTGATGCTCAGGGCTGGGACCAGGCAGGGGCCTACCCAAGAGATGAAGGACAGAGACAGGGACACGACTCTGCCTCAGCAGTCCAGGGTAAAGTACCTTCTTTGGGGACTTGCCAGACCCAAATGTCCAGACCAGTGTCCCTAAACACTACGTACACCTGGCACTCCCCAGTTCAAGAACCAGCCAGAGCCTGCTGGATCCAGGAAGACCGGGCTGAGGCACCTTGCAGTGCCCACCCCAACTTCCCACTCCAGGAGGGTCTCACCCTCTCTTCCTTGTCTGTTTTGACTGCTGCCCTGCTGGGATGTCACCCCGCCACCCTCCAAGCCCCTCCCTAGTCCCTTCCTCTAGGAAGTCCTCCTCATGCAGCTTCACCCATTCTCGGTGCCACCAGGAAGTCCTCCCTGATCTTGCCTGCCTGACCCACTTCTCCTTTTTCTGAACTCCTGTTTCAAGTTCGTCTAGACCTACGCTGTGCCTCTAGCCACATGTGACTATTTACATCTTAATTATAATCAAATCACACCATAACCACAGTCCCCGGTTTGCACAGCCACATCTGGAACATCCCCTGCCCAGCTGCAAACCATCTTGTTTCTTGGCCTGTTCCTCGTCTCCCGTCTGGAATACCCTCGAAGCGGCTAAAGGAGGCCCGGCTCTGACCCAGCTGATCCTGCTGCGCTCTGAGGCTCCCAGTGGTCACTGGAGAATCATTTCCCCTGTGCTCTCCGGGAAAGCAGCTTCTTAATTCTCTATCCTTCAAAGCCCCAGTCCATCATGGCCTCTGCCTTTGAAGGCAGAGGGAAGTTTTCTGAGTGTCAGAGTCCAGCCCATGGCATGGCTGAGCAGAGAAGAGCCCAAAGCCACACTCCCCAAAGGGAAGGCAGGAGATGCGAGGGGACGACAGGGTGGCCAGAGTGGTGGAAAACTCTGCTGTGCACGTCCTAGTCATGTGACCCCAGACAAGCTACTTGGCCTCCCTGAACCTCTGTTTCATTTGCAAAGTGAGATGCTAATACACCTTACCCAGCTTTCTCGAGTGGATAAATGCAGGGCTGGATGTACTCTTCACCTGTAGTGTTTCATTCACCTGGGAAAGAGGGGTGTTGATTTTATTGTATTGCAGTGTGCGGCTGGGGCCCCGTGCCAGGCCACAAGAGGCACCTTTGCTGGCTTCTCAAGGAAGTTTTACAAGCCCAGTTCCAAGGAAATTTTCCTGTATATGGTTAACTTTGACAATATTTTAATTTCCTCTACCTTAGGTACCATTGCAGCTAGAATCTAAATCTGCCCTAAGTCCGAAAAATGGCGTCTACATCAAGATTGTATCCCGCTGACACAGAAGGCACCCAGGGAAGCAGAGGCTCATGGCTATGGTATCTGCAAATCTGTTATGAAAACAGCCCTAAATTCAAAGAAAACCCTTATGTAGAAATGCAGATGTTCAAAAACAATAGTTGGAGCGACTGAAAGGGTGCCTGGCATGTGAGCATGTAAGAGGCTATTCATGTAGCATTTCCTAAATGCTTAATAAATGTTTGTCGCACTTAGTTTTGACGTTGCCACTGGGGTTTAAACCACTGATCTTTGTAAGTGAGGGATTGTGGGTAAATAAGTGGAAAAGCAGTTTTGACAAAACGGCTGAGCACAAGTAAGTGCTGGCCTCAGAATGGAAGGACTCTACAACGCAGAGGACACGAGGACACACAAGTGAGCCTGTCCCGATGGTCCAGCGCCGGGCTCTCTCAGCCTCTTGTGCACTGTGGAGTTTCGGAGAATGACATTCAGCAGCTGCTCAAACTCAGAAGCGCTCCAAAGCTTTATGTTTTTCCCTTAGGTTGGGGTCATACCAACTTAATGGTAAGTTTCCATGGACAGAAAAATGATGCGAGCTATAATGTCCTTTCAAAGAGCATCAAATCTTTTCTTAATTTGGATCACAGAATCAAAATATAGAGGTGAATTTTAGTAAAAGTAATGGTGGCCTTGTGTCCAGGAAGTCACCTCCCACACAGGGAAGGTCCTAGAATCACTGGACTCCCAGCCCGTCCATGTTTGAACCCCAAGATCCCCAGCCCTGCTTAAATCCCACGGTGCACACCTGCCTTGGGGATGGGTCCCTGCTCTGACAGCTCCTGAATAAGTTCTCCGGCTGCTTCCTTCCCGTCTGGTCCCCTGCAGACTCTCCAGGGTCTGTATCTGCTCTGCTGTGATCTCAGTGCAGCCCCCGGATCCCTGTGGCCACCTAACCCTTTCTTAGCCCTTATGTAACCTACACCTGTATCACCGTGTATAGTGTGACTGTGACTTGAGTGTTCTAGATATTAGTAGTTAAGATCGGAATAAAAGAACCTGTGACTGCTCAGCTTACGACGACCAAGTGAACCAGGAGTGCCGGTGAATTGCAACTGCTAAAAGTGATGTAGCTTGTGAAGTGATTGTTATTTAATAAATTCTGACATTGTGGAAAGGCACAAACGTCTTCTGTTAACAGCATAGCTCACTCAAGACACTGGTCCTGGGGTTCAGACTCACTGGAGAAAATCATACATACCTGAGGACCCGCCTGCCTCCCTTACTGTCCTGCCTGTCCCCCCACCCCTGCCAACCCCTGACCACCCCACAGCCACAGAAGAACTGCAGCCTGCTGATGGCCCCAGCTGAGCACCCAGCTCCCTCCTGAGAGCAGTCCCCACAACTGGAGCCTCCAGCTGACCTTTGGCCCTGCACTCACCGGCCCATCTGGCCTCCCGTGTCCAGGTGGTCACCATCTTCACGGTGAATGTGCTAGAATCACTGGAATCCCAGCACTTTCACATTTGAACCCCATAATCCCCAGCCCTGCTCAAACCCCACAGTTCATGCCCAGAACCAACTCTGATGGGGCAGGAAACAGCAGGAACCGCGCTGAAGGGGCCTCCAAAAACCTTTCACTGTATCCCCACTGGGTCTTTGTGAACACTGGTGGTCGGTCACATACACTTGCCCTGGCCTGGATCCTACCACACCTCCGCACTGCACACCTTGAGAGTTGCTCTCTCTCTGGCTCCTTCCCTGCACAATGCGCACCCTTCCTGCACCCACAGGAACAGCTCCCCAGCCCCCCTCCAGACAACTGCCCACATGGACCCTCTCCAGCACTGCCAGCCCAAGTGGGTGTTCTTCCTCATTCGCTTTCTCAACGGTCACTAAATCCTCTTAACGGTCACTAAAACGTTCCTCACAGCTCACCTGACCTTCCTGGAGCCTCTGACCACCTCCCGCCCTTTCCTCGGGTCACTCCCCCACTCCCAAACCAGCCGTTCCTGCTCTCCACTGCTCCCGGCTCCCCACATCCAGACGGCTCAGGAATGTATGTTTACAGTCAACAATAACAAGGCAAGGGTCTGATGTGATGGTTCCCAGACCCCTCCCCACTACCGTAGCAGGCCGATGTCTATTAAGTAGCAGTGGGCTTTCATTATTAATCAGGCTGTGGGGCAGGGTGTGGGTTCCAGAGGTCATACCATGTACAGCCTTGTCTGGCCAGGCTGGTGGGCATGTTGTGTTGCTGCTTGTTTTCCTGGCCATTTTACTCGGCTCTTCTTGGCTTGGTCAATCACACTTACCTATGAAAGATTTTAGATCACTCCAAAGATAGGAATACTAAATAGCCTGGATCTGAATCCACAGGACAAAACAACTAAAGCAGAAGCATCAAGTCTGCCAACTGGGCCAGAACCGGCCAGCGCCCAGGAAGGAGGCGCCTGTAAACCACGGCAAGTGGATTTGCATGCAAGCACACACACTCACACGGCACACTGTGTCCATGGCACACATTATTCAAGGGTGAACCTGGGTCTTGTGGGGCTGAGATCTTCTATGAGCTGGGAAAAATAAAAAGAATACAAATATGTACCTTTGCCCTTTACCAAAACAATCATGACTAGTGCTAGGGTCCCTCCTAAGGCCTTGGAAGGGGACCCAGCAAGTGAGGGTCCAAACATTCAGCTTCATAAGTCCACACAGAGCCCTACTGAGGCCGATGCTGTCAGCTCTGTCATATCCCTGCTACAGTCTGAACATTTGTTTCTCCCCCAAAATTCAGTTAAATCTTTGGCACGAAGGTGATGGTACTGGGCAGTGGGGTCATTAGGAGGCAATAAGGTCTTGAGAGTAGAGCCCTCATAAATGGAACTACTGTCCTTATAAGAAAAAGTCTGAGACCCTTCTACCAAGCAAGGTTACAGTGAGAGGTGCCTTTGTGTGTGTGTGTGTGTGTGTGTGTGTGTGTGTGTGTGTGTGTGCGTGCGTGCGCGCGGTACTAGATTAGAGTCTCACTACTTGCTGAGGCTGTCCTCGAAACTGTGATCCTCCTGTCTCAGCCTCCCAAGTACTGGGATTACAAGCGCACGCCACCACGCCCGGCTCGAGGTGCCTTCTATGAGAAACGAGTCCTTACCAGACACGGTAACTGCAGGCACCTTGATCCGGAACTTCCCGGCCTCCAGAACTGTGAGCAGTGTATGTCTGTTGTTTATAAGCCTCTGGTCTGTGGTATTTTGTTACAGCAGCCAAAGGACTAAGATAACCCCCGGCACTCAGAAAAGTGCCTGGTACCCAACAGGTGCTCAATAAACAGACACTGAAGAACGAGCTCGTCTTCATCCATTTCAGATAAATATTCTTTTATTTCCATACTCTTGCATGACATTTGCAGCACAGGTATTCAACCTCATGGGGACATAAAACCCACACTTGGAGGGTGTCCAGTGTGCTTAAGGGATGTGGGCACAGGCACTCACAGGCCAGGCCCAGGGGTCAGGGGGTACTAATCGATATCTCCTGCCAGGGTGGCTACGCTTCCTCTGCATGACTGCCCACCCCACCATGACAAGGAAAAACGGCAGGGACCTGATGACACAATACAACGTGACACAAGGCAACCAACACCAGAGCCCAGGAGCAGCCGCCATAGAGCTGCCTGGGTTAGTGCTAGAGCAGCAGGCAGAAGTGATGTGCTGCGCTAGGCGGGTCCCGGGTTCTCCTCCCCCCTCTGACAGGGCAAAACAGAGGCCGTAGACCCTGAAAAATGGAGTCACTGAGAGACAAACTCTTAGTGATTAAAACAAATCCATAAAACACCATCTATAAACCCTGTGCCTGATGTCAATACGCAGCAAAGTCAGCAGAGTAACAAATCCAACATTAACCATTATTAAAAAGCAAAACTGGGCTCACCCACAATCACAGCTGGAGAATGTACAAGCGAGCCCAAAAGTGTCATAAAAGGGAAAACTGTTATCAGCAAGGAATTAAGAATGCAACTTAATTGAGAAGCTATAAAACAACAGTTCATTAAAAGTTGTTTTTAAAAAAACAACACCCCAAACAGCTTCCAAGCAGGTGAGCTGGAAAGGCCTAAAGCACCATGACCGCTCACTGCCGGCTGCCAAACAGGGAGCCCAGGGTGAACAGGAAGGAGCCCCCGACCGTCGGGGTCTTGGAGGAGCTGGAGTACTGGATGAGGTACTCGGGGTAGACCTGGTGCTTCTCGAAGACCACGAAGATGGTCGGGTCGGACACACTGTTCACGCAGCTGTCGTAGAAGCTGTTGATCTGGCCTTCCTTCGCTGGGGGGCGGACGAAGGTGGCGCTGCCCCTGACGAAGTCACCCACCAGCACCCGGGCCAGGAACATCATATGGGTCTGCGTGTCGGACTTGCTGTAGTGGTGGGAATAGGCGGCATCTCGAGCAAAGTAGCTCCCTGAAATGACACACATGGGCTCCGCTGGGCACCGAGAAGGCAGAGGTAGAAACCTGCCGGCCGACAGTGGCCTGGGAGTGGGCAGTGCCAGTGGCCTCTGTGCGCTCATTGCCATCTCTCTCTCCCTTCCTCTTCTCCCAGTTCTCCACCTTCTCCCTAAGGGACATACATCAATGTCTTCAACGCCCTTCCACCTGGCAAGGAATCAGAGGGGTCACCTAACTCAGAAAGAAAACTCCTTTCAGTTCTGAATCCATCAGAAACCTACCGGCCTCTAAGCATGTCACTACTTAACCCCTGAACCTCAGTTTCCTCAGCCCCGCCTCCTAGGGTTGGCAGGGAAAGTGAGCGGGATCTCACTGACAGAGCCCCTCTGTAAGCAGCCTAGCCTATGCAACTATGAACCTTGTCAAACAGGCACACTGGGCTGCACAAACCCACCACTGGCTCTCGTCCATCTACAACCATCGCCGCATCAGACTGAAACTTCCTCGCAGATAATCACTGGAAGTGGAGTATGGGCTGCCGGTTATTACATTTTCTAAATTTAGCAACTACACTATGGTTATGGAAGAGAAGCCTCCTTGTTCTCAGGAAGTGTTAAAGGGTGAAAGAATCCAATATATGCCACCTACCTGCAAACAGTTCAGAAAAAATAGGAAGACAGATAATGCCAATGTGGCAAAACCTTATAACTGATGAATGTAGATAAGATTTATGCAGGAGTTGTTATATATAATTCTTCCCTGTAGGTTTGAAATCATTTCCAAATGAAGTTTAAAATAACTAAGAGACAGGAAAACAGATAACTCACACAACTAAAATGTTTACATGAGTGCACCAAGGTTTCCAGGTTTCTGTCCTAGAGGCATCATGAAGGCACAGTCTGGTGACCTCATGGGGTAGGAAGGTGTCCCCCTCCTCTTCTGGTTCCCTCACTACCTCCCAGGGCCTCCACTCACCAGGGAGGGCTGCCCTGCCCCGCCTCGGATTGAGCTCCTGGCTGTAGTGACAGAGGGGGTACAGCCAGGAGCAACCCACCGAGGATGGGTCATCCCCAGAGGGCTGAGCTGCCACTGCTCACTGAACCAGTCCCTCAACGCAGGCTGGCTCCCTTCCCTCAGGCTGCTCCCAGCTGGTTTCCTGCAGGGGCGAGGCAGGGCAGTGGGGTGAGGTCGTCTGTGCCTTACCCTTGCCGTAGGAAGTGCCGTGAAGACCACAGACCCGCCAGTCAAAGTTCTGCTGGCAGATGGCATCCACGAAGCTGGTACCGGTGCCATGGAACAGCTGCCTCTCATCGACCTCCTTCCCCTCGTTTCGCTTCTGCATCTGCCCTTTTTGCCTACAATCACAGAAGGACGCGTGTTGGGGCAGAGGGTGCGAGCCACCCAATACAGACTACTGAACCCATGAATATGCATTTTGCCAAAATAACAGAAGTGTCATACAAGCAGGACACAAGGGTCGCAGGCTACCCTGGCCAGGCCAGAAAGGCTCCAGCCACAGGCCAAGAAATGGGAAAGAAGGCGGAGCAGAGTCCCAGGCAAAGAGCAGAAGGGAAACCTTCCCCCATCCACAGCTCCAGCTGCAGAGCACACCAGCCGCTGGCAAGGGGGGCCCCCGCTCCTGAGCGGACTGAGCCCTGGAAGAGGAGGAAAGCTGTGAGGCTTCAGCAGGGCCCACCCTGCCCCTCTTCTGTGACTATCACCTGCAGGGTGCAGAGGACACTGCCCCAGACCCCCGTGGAGACAGATCTGCATGCCCCAGCCTGCCAAGGAGACCTGCTGTGGATCCCCCCCACCGCCCACATGGAAGTGCTGGGTGCCCCCAGAACATGCCGATCCTCATGCACAAAAATGAGGCCCATGTTCTCTGGCCGTAGCTTCAAGTTCCTGGGGCTGAGGGTGCAGGTGGGCTGTGCCGCCCCATCCCATCAATGTTCAGGGAGGCAGAATGGACAAGGGTGGGGGCTGCGTTTGCTACCAATCACGAGAGAAAGGAGACCTAAGCTGGGGAAGCCTCTGTCTCAACTCCACAATAGGCTATGCCACCAACAGCCCTGAGGATGAGGACAAGGATGAGGAGGAAAGCAGACACACAGCAACACTGGTGAGCAGTGCTGCTGCCTGGTTTTCCTGGAGGCTGAGGGCATGGTGGTAAGCAGCTAGTGGGGTGAGGGGACACAGCCGCCAGCCCCCCAGAGGGAGCCCCACACACCACTGGTAGACTTCCCACAGGGCCAGGTTCTGCACTCGCTCGATCTTCTGAACAGAGTAGAAAGGTAGCGTGCGGTTGAAGAGGTTGCAGACCTTTTGATACTCTTCTGAGGAAGAACTGAGGACGATCTTCTGCAAGGAGAAAGTATTTCTAACATGTTACTGTCAAAGTGCAGAATGTAAATGAATCCCTTCCCAGGGTTGCTGGGAATTGCTAGAACTGCAGAAGCAAGAAAGCCAGCTGGTGACAACCAATTCCCCTTCCCCTGAGAGGTGGCCTCTCTAGGCTTGGGATGTTTACAGATTATATTCATTCAACTCTTGTTCACTATGAAAGCAGCCCAAAGGACAGGCACATGACGCCCGGGCCAGCCATTCTGGGTGTACCCAGGACATCCCTGCTCTTCTTTTGTATCCCACACAGGCCAGAGAGAAAGGGTGGACTACATGCCTACAAGCGCTGCTGTCGAGACAGGAACCTGCGCTGCTGGGTATGCGTGTATTTGTTTAAGTCCAATGAGGGAAGTCCACCCAGGATTGGGCTTGTCATGCCGGACAAGCCTGCCTTCCCCTCCTGTTTCTTTTCCTTTTCCTCCTTAGTAATATTGATTCTTATTGGCTAAGCCCAGCTCAAATGCTCTTTATTTTTGCCCTTCCTGGCAAACTTCATACTTTATTCTCCTCCTTCCACACTATATCCTCTCCCCTCAAAGCCAGACATCTCTTCCTCTCTTGCTTTAAAACCCCCAGAACCTGCAAAAATAAGAAGCCCACACACACCCCTGCCCTCCCACCCCCAGGAGCCACAGCCTCCCAGTGCGGTCTGTCCACACTCACCCATCACTACAGACCCCTCCTTTCCAGTCCCAGCAGCAAGAGCCCCGTACCTGAAAGCCCGGGTCTGGCAGGGCTGAGGGATCCCAATAGTCTGGGATGTTCTTTGGGCCTTGAAACTTCACACTGCTATGAAATGTAAACAAAACCACTTAGACAGGGTATCCTTGAACATGAGCGATCGATTGCAGGTGGTCTCCATTAGCCAACTTCAGCAGCCATAGTATTTTAAAAGCAGGTAGAAGGTGAGGAAGCACGTCAACACAAGAGCCACGGTGCACGAGCACATTTATCTGCCAACGTGGCCAAACCCCCAACAATCAGTCCTGCGAGGCAGACTTCCCACCTGCGTTCCCTCCACCAAACAGAAGGGACCGAGCGCACAGCGAAGCAGCACCCAGGCCACGGCCTTGAGGCAGTCTTCAAACCCAGGGCTCCAAAGATTTTTTTTAATAAAGCTTCAATGACATGTAATCAACATATAAAAACTTAAAACTGGCACCAAAACATGGGTTTCATTTGGCAGAATTCAACTTAAACTGGTACCATACTACATGTGGTCTGCAGTTATCCTTTTTAAAGTGACAAAGCATACTTTTTACTGTAGAAATATCAATGTGCTAAATTATAGGGTATCACACAATACAAGCACCACATTACCTTCCTAAAAATGAAAATAAATAAAAGCAGTTCTAAAACATACATAGCTCAAAGGGTTTTAGAACAGAACTGTGAAACTCTAATTCCAAATCCTGCCCCTCAAGTTTCAGAATGCACAACAAATCTACCTTCTGTTTCTGCTGGCATGAGATATGTCCTTTCATCCTAAGCCTCAAAGAACTCCCACAAGTAACTTTCCTAGCAAAACAGCACAGTTTAAAAATAATTTAGCAAGCACTGGGCATGGTGGCGCACGCTTGTAATCCCAGTACTTTGGGAGGTGGAGACCGGATGATCCGGGTTCGTAGCCAGCCTCAGCTCTCTCTCTCTCTCTCCCTGTCTCTCTCTCTCTCTCTCTCTCTCTCTCTACTTAGTGAGGCCCTCCGCAACTTCGTGAGACCCGGTTTCAAAATAAAGTTTAAAAAAATAGGGCCGGGGGTGTAGTTCGGAGGTAGAACCCCTCTGGGTTCAATCCCCGGTACCACAAAAAAATAATTAAGCAAGGTCCCATTGGCAAGAATCAGACCCACAAAAACATAAAAGGACAAAATTATCAGCAGATAATAAAACAAATCACTCTTCCTCTGTTTAAAGAAATAAAAGGCAAACTTTAAAAACATATGCAAGGAAGCCAGGCTCAGTAGTACACACCCATAATCCCAGTACTTGGGAGACTGAGACAGGAGGATTGCAGGTTCAAGGACAGCCTCAGCAACTTAGTGAGACCCTCAGCAACTTAGCGAGACCCTGTTTCAAAATGCAAAATAAAATGGGTAGGGGAGTGTAACTCAGATGCCACTGGATTCAATCCCCAGTACCAAAACAAACAAAACAACAACAAAAACATATGCAAGGAAACCATAAAAAGACCTGAAAGATCTAAAAAAGGAACAAATAGAACTCTAGAAATGAAAAATAGACAATCTTTGATAGTAAAAACTCAATAGAAAGCCGGGCGTGGTGGCGCACGCTTGTAATCCCAGTACTTTGGGAGGCGGAGACCAGAGGATCCGGGTTTGCTGCCAGCCTCAGCTCTCTCTCTCTCTCTCTCTCTCTCCCTCTCTCTCCTTAGTGAGGCCCTCCGCAACTTCGTGAGACCCGGTTTCAAAATAAAGTATAAAAAATAGGGCCGGGGGTGTAGCACGGAGGTGCCGCAAAACAAACAAACAAAAAAACTCAATAGACCATCTCAAGAGAGCGATGAGCCGAAAAGATATGTGAAATAAAATTATCCAGAATGTAGCCCAGAGCAAGGAGATGGGGGTGTGGGGAAGAAGTTGAGACACAGAAACCAGAGTGGGAAGGCCTCCGCATAATCCACTGTTCAGAACCTAAGGGGAGCTCCAGACAGCGAGGACAGAGCAGAACTGATCTCATGTATCTGCAGGGGAGTCCTCAGTCCTTCAAGCCCCCCTCCCCAAAGAACTTGATTTACCTTCTAAAACTCTGACCTGGCCATCTAACTCCAAAATTTCAAACAGCTTACACACCATATGGTTCCTTATGACATTATACTTTGTGACAGCAAAAGACTGAAAACAACACAAGCAGCAAAAGGAGACAAATAAGCCATGCTACATGCATAGCACTGAGAACCACCAAAGCAGAAGCAGATTTAAGAGGCCCTCAATGAATTGAAACAGAGTGTTTATCAGGATCTATTTTTAAGTACAAAAATAAAGGCACAGAACAGTACACACAGCAGGTTACCTTGTGTGCAAGAAGGGAAGGAGGCATATACTCCTGTTTACATGTATATACATTTGCTTATTTTTGCAAAGAGAAACCAAAAACTAATGAAAATGTTTACCACAGTGGGGGCATGGTAGAGACAATACTGAGTATACCTTATTATATAGTTTTGACTTTTAAACAGTGTTTTACATGTAGTCAAAAATTTTAATTAAAGCCGGGCATGATCGTGCAGGCCTGAAATCCCAGTACTTGGGAGGCTGAGACAGGAGGAGCACAGGTTCAAGGGAGACCCTGTTTCAAAATAAAAAATAAAAAGGGCTGGGGGTGTAGCTCAGAGGTAGAATGTCCCTGGGTTCAACCCTCAGCACAAAAACAAAACAGTTTTTTAAATTAAAAACGGAAAAAAGTATGTTCCCAGAAAGTTACTGTGTTGGACCTGAGTCACAAGGTGCTGCTGGTTCTTATATTTATAATACATTTTTCTTCTTGCTTATAACTATTTTCCATTTTCATTTATCTATTTTATTTTTTGCAGTGTTGGGGATTGAGCCTAGAGCCTTGCATATGCAAGGCAAGGGCTCTACCATTCAGCCATAACAAAATCCCCACAAAAAAATTTTTTTGGGATTACAGGCATGTACCACTGTGACCAGCCCACAACTTCTTTTTTAAATGACCTTTCTGTGTTTCACAAACACAACCACTAAAATCTACCTCTAAAGTCTTAAAAGTGCCAACAGAGACACTGTCTCCCATGAAGCAGTCTGACTTCTCAGGCTAAAGGACTCTGTTGGTGGCTAACAGCAACAATGACCAAAGTGCCGGCATCAGCTGCGGCAGACCCAAACTGTAAGAGCGGATTTGGAGAGTAATGACCCAGCTCTGATCTCATCAACCTGCCCAAGCCTAAGCAACATTCTTGCTTCAGAGAAGGCCTGATGGGGCAGTCAGGAATCTCCCCCATCAGCAGCAGCAGGTCTCTCTCTTCCGGGATGTGCTCAAAGGGCCAAAATATAGATACATAAACAAGCGCAAATGTGTTATTGCATCTGTTTATTTGCTTAAAGAAGGTAGATTTCCAGGAGGTTGCTGAGTATTTTTTTTATTTTTAAAGTGTAAGGTAAGTCAAGTAAGTTTGGGAACTCTGAGGCTCCTGGCAGCCATGCTGTGACCTAAGGAAACCCACCCTGAGGATGAAACTGGCCCATTAGTGACTGTAATACCAGTTTCAGGTATTTGGGTATTCCTTGATATTCAAAACTGAAATACGTGGGTTTTTATTAGTATAATTCCATCATTATTTCATTATGTCAACATTTAAAAAAATTCAGGTCTACAACTCAACTGTTACACTGCAAAGACAAGCCAAAGGGCCGGCTTCAAGTCTAGCCAGGCTGGCACATCCCGACAGCCTTGTCGTTATGTGTGACGAGGCGTCATCCACAGGATAACTCTCACTGTGGTTCACTTTCCCAACTAGTAGTTTGAATGCCAGTCGAGCGCAAGGGCGTTTAGTTACACACGCCTCTCAGCACCCTGCATGCTGTCTGACGAGACTTTCTGTTCCCGCAGCAGAGCACACCCCAGCTGGTACCACACCACGTAAGCGCCCCACGTGCAACCTACCAGGTCTGCTTCATCTTCACTTCCTGGGGAGACACGTATTTGGGTCTGCGGCAAACCTTTCTGGTAGTGCCATAAACTAGGTTTTTCTGAACAAAGGCTGAAAAAAAAACATACCCAATGAAACACACACACACAAGACAGCAATGTTTTATAAACACAAATTAAATGGGTTGGAAAGCTAATCCAAATGTGTAAATGCCAGAGCCAGTCTTAAAAATAAGGCAGTTTTATACATTTCAAATATTTATAAAGAAAATAGGTATCCTTAGGAGGCTGGGTTTAATGAATAGAAGAATGATTAGTAATTGACATATCAATTATACATGAGTGCTTTAAATTGTTCCTTCCACTCTTGTTTAAACTATTATTTTTGCTTAGCAATTTTTCCCGGCTTGAATATAAAATAGCTTCAGCCCAGTCTGAGTCCAAATTACTATGTTTTGAGTTAGTGTGATTTAAACTTAATAATTTTACTCTTACAATCTTTTTTAGTTTGATTAAACTGACTCTATAGCAGCAATTATTGACCTTTTAAAACCTATACCACCTTTAATAAACAAAATTCTTGCTGCTCCAGCTTCAAGAATCTTATTCATCCTGAGGATAGGGTAAGGAGAGGGGGGACACCCACCCCTTGAGTTGAAAAATGACAAATACCTAGAAGTTAAAGCATATGTCCCACCCAGAAGGAATACCCTGCCAAGTCCTACTTTCCACACTTAGAATACAAAAACAATTTTATTTTCATTTTAAGATTTTAAGAATTATAGCTATCTGAATTTACATTGCTGCACTTGTGTAAATGTGCTGTATGATAACCCAAGGGTGTGTCCCTTAAACAGCCACCCACACTCCCTTCCAGAGTCCATGACCCATACGCAGCTTTCACGTGCCCCTGCTACCCGCCCTCAACCTTCCATCGAGGCTATGCTCCCTGTGGACTTAGATGGGCTTCTTATTGGCCCCTCAACCATCTGTGATGAGTCCTAAATGAGTGTTCACTGGCCTGTGGCTGGCTAAATATGGATTGGACACCTTCTCTGCTCTTCGTGGACAAAGCGAGGCCTTTCCCTAATTTGCCCTTGCAAAGATTCACTGGGTTCTGTCCCTGAAGGAGCCCTGACTTTTGGGGACTCTGCCTGTCTGAAGCCAGCTAATAGGATGTCAGAATTCTGCCTCTCGAACCTTGACTTTTGCTTTAAGTGAATCTTTTATGACAAGAATCCCTACAAGGACTGAGCTGAGTCTTCCCAAACCTACAGAACAAGTCACTTGGACTGCTATATATATTTTAAATGTACTTACTTGCTTTCTAATAGTTAATAAGTATGTGTGGCAGAGTTTTGTCTGAGACTTGCTTTCATTATACATAGTGGTATAGTAGTGAGATTACAAGGGCAAAGCCAACCACCTCAAACTTCTTTTGTGGATTCTATTATCTACCAAAAAATTAAAGAAATACATACAAGAACTATACCCACCCAAATGAGCATAGGTCAGGCTGCAGGGAACATGCTCCTTCTAACTGCCTGTGTGCTCTTCCCCAACCTCGGCCTGAGAGCCTATTACATCCCGGGGGTGAGGTTCAGGTTGAGAATGATAAAGGTTTCATCTGACATTTTTGTTGTATCTGTTTTGATATTTTCCAGATACTTAAAAGTAACTATTTCAAACTGTGGTCAACAGTAGTCAAATAGTGACAGCTGCATAGACCTGGGCTCCAGGGCGGTACTGTCATGTATTATCTCCCATATTCTCACTGTGCCCTTTCACACACTTGTGTCTATCAGCCCCGGAGCACAAACTGCATCATCTATACCGGTGTCCTCCAGCAGAGCCAATCCCACTGGAGAGAGAAGAAATGCCTCTGAAGGGCACATTGGGAGCACAAGTCCTGCTCAAGTGAAACCACAAGTGCTACAAAACCGACTAGCCAAAAGCAAGCAGCCAAAGCAGCTTCACCAAAGATACTCTGGTGACCTCCACACAGAACGAAAGGCCACAAAAATGGTGAACACAGGACACTGTATTGAGAGGAAGGCCCTTCTACTCCCTTATAAAACGCTGGACACTCAGAAGGACTCCCAAGTTTAAAATGTGAAACACAGGCAAAACCAAACTGAACAGAGCTGGACTGATACATCCGCATGGAAATGGCTTAAAAGCAGCTAAATAAAAAAAAAACTCACAAACTGACCACCAGAGAAACTGGTCAAAGGGTGTCTGTCTACTTCTGCTGGGTAAAGTAACCAGGACAAATCATTTACGGCCCAGTTTAAGGACAGCATGGGCACAGAACTTTTAATTAAACCATGTGTTTAACCTGGCTGGTGTCCCACCAAGACCAAAGGTGCCTACTGAAAAGATGGCACAGCAACACAGCCACTCCAGGCAGTGATGAGGTAGATGTGGCACAGCAGAGCCACTCAGGCCTTGTCAGGGACTCACAGCACAGCCATCAGGACAGCAATACTGCACTCACTGACCCTGCCTGTCCCTCTGCCTCATATCCCCCATGCACATCTCAACCCTGTGGGCCCAGCCTTATCTGCTAGAGGGGCACAACCTCCTCCTCTTTCCTGAACCAGCCCAATCCCAGTTAACGGGGAAGGCTGACTGCACCCACACAGGCCAGATTTTGCTGGGGGAGGGGTTACCTTTAAAGTCTAACTCGTAGTTGTGCTTTCCAGCCTGGAACTTCAGGGTGGAGGCCTGGGCATCAGCCCCTGGGGTGCAGAATGCCAGGTAGGCCTTCTCCACGTCACTGCTACTGATGGTGGTCACAGGGTGCGCTGTGCCCTATGAAGGGAAAGCAGAGACTTAATGAAAGCAAGCACCTAAGTGGTGAGAAAAGATGCTGGTGGTATCCACACCACATTCCAGATGTGCCCACATGGATAGTGTATCACCGGGGAGGAAGGTGGCACCAGGAAGCAGTGTGAAGTAGGGGAAGGAGGCATGGAAGGATGGGACCCGACTCTCCTGAAAGCTGCCCTGGCAAATGGAAAACAATAAGTACAGGTCCTGCCGAGTAGGGTAACAGGGATGAGAGCAAAAGATGGACGCTCGTACAAAGGAACTCCCAATTCTCTACTGCCATTACCTAGCTCATGCCCCAACGTCAGTGTGTCACCTAGGGATCCTTGGCTCCAGCAAGGGCAATCTAATAATCCCTATGCTTGTGTCTGGAAGAGCGCCTCCATCCTCGACGAAACACCCACCCTGTTCCCTTCACACTTACTTGTCTTCCATATTCCTGCCAAGAACCAAACTCATCGTTCCAGTACCACACCCAGTCAGTGGTGAGGATGAAGTGTGGGGGTCTGGTGACCGAGGAGGCTGTGGAGAGGCGGCGAGCCTGGGTGGCACCAAACCTCATGGAGCCAAAGTTCAGAGTATCGAAGCAAAAGGTAGTGACTGACTCAGCACACAGGATACTGCAAAAGAAAGTGAGAGACAGATCAAAAATGGCACCAGTCAAACAAACACAAGCCCCTTAGCTTCCACCAGGGGAACACATGGTTGGTACAGGCAAATATTAAACATTTCATGTGCATTTTTTAGATATGTTTTCAGAGACTGCTTTTTAAGATTAATCCTGGTGGGCAATAAATAAATAAAACCAGCATAATACAGAAGACCAGTTATGACACTTCATCTCTCTACAAAACACAGAAAATGCTGGTTAAATTGTGTGGGGGGTACTGGGGATTGAACCCAGGGGTGCTCTCCCTCTGAGCTATATCCCAAGCCCTTTTTATTTTTTATTTTGAAACAGAATCTCACTAAGTTGCTCAAGGTCTTGCTAAGTTACTGCACACTAGCCTTGAACCTGCGATCCACCTGTCTCAGCCTCCCAAGTACTGGGATTATAGGCAGGCCCCACCATGCCCAACTACAATATTCTTTTTCAAAAATGCACTGGGACTGGGGATGTAACTCAGTGGCAGAGCACTTTCTATTCACATACATGATAGCTTTCTGAGCTCTCAGCCCTGGGTTTGATAAAAATAAAAGATAAAATGCATTGCTGAGTTGGCAAATGAGCAAGAAAAATCCTTAGAAGGCAAAAATAAGGTTAGCATATATTGTGTGAATCTGCCCCGGTGTGTTAAGTACTTTATATACATTAGCAGATCAAATCTTCATAACCCTTTCTTTCAGGTGAAGCTATTATCTCCACATCATAGTTGGGAAAAGAGAAGGGCTAAGAAACACATCCAAGGGCCAACAGGTAGCAGTTGGGGTTTAGGAGAAGCAGTTTGGCTGCACAGCCCGCATGCCTGGTCACCAGGACAGGCTCTGTTTATAAATGCCATAATGAGCCGGGCGTGGTGGCACACGCTTGTAATCCCAGTACTTTGGGAGGCGGAGACCGGAGGATCCGGGTTCGCGGTCAGCCTCAGCTCTCGCTCGCTCGCTCTCTCTCTCTCTCTCTCTCTACCTAGTGAGGCCCTCCGCAACTTCGTGAGACCTGGTTTCAAAATAAAGTATAAAAAAATAGGGCCGGGGGTGTAGCGCGGAGGTAGAACGTCCCTGGGTTCAATCCCCGATACCGCAAAAAAATAAATAAATAAAATAAAATAAATGCCATAATGTCCAAAGACGAAGAGAGGTATAAACTAGAGAGGTAAGTGAGGGCTAAGGCCAGCAGTGTCCATGAGTAAGAGAAAACAGTCAACAAATGCAGGGTTGAGGAAGGTAGGAGGCTGGATCTTAGAGAGATGCTTCTGCACAAAACTAGGGCCCTAAAACAATGCATTGGTAAAGGGGGGCTGGGAAGGGACCTGCCTTGCGGAGGCAGTCAGCAAGGAAATTTGCACGCATTCATGCTGGCTCTGGATGGAGGAGGAAAAACTCCCTGGGGTACTCATGAGCCGCTGAAGCACCACATGGGCTTGAGGCTCATTCACATTTCTGTGTAAGAGTGAGCTTTACACAAAAAGTGTAAAGTCAGTCACAAAAAGTGAAAGGTCGGATGCTCTCCCTAATATGCAGAAGCTAGGGAGAATAGGGAGTAGGAGGGACTCCAGACAAAGATGGAGAAAACCTCAGATGAGTAAAGAAGGCGACCTAATTGAGGGAGATGGGAGAGGGGAAGAGGGAAACACCCTAATGCTCAGGATGTACACACACAAATATATCAAAGTCAACTACTATGCTGAGCAAGAGGAGGGAAGTGTGAAGGAATGGGGGTGGGAATTGGGGGAGAGCTAACTGACCAATGTGTGCATGTGTACTTCTACCACCCTGAAACCCATCAAGATTATGATTACAATGCACCAATTAAAAAAAAAGAGTGAGCTTTAAAGGCAGCGGTTCTCAGAGAGGCAAACACAAAACCTCTCTGGAGGAATTTACCTCAAAAGAATTTCCACAAATAAAGTTTCATCAAACATAAGCTCAAAATCAAATAACAAAACACATGTGGAAATGAGATGCCATGAGAAAATTTAGTTGACAAAAACAAACAGAATCAGAACACCAAAGGCTACTACTAGCACTCTCAGATACAAATATGTATAAAGTGTTTTTAAAAATTAATTAAGTATTGAAAGTATGAGCAAGAATTAAACTGTAAAAAAATACCAAGGTATATTTGAAGGAAAAAACAGAACATTTAGAAGTTAAGTAATATAATAGAAACATTAAAATCACAGTCAGATGGGACACACTGCATTTCAGATGAGGCTGAACTAATGGACTGGGAGACTGAGGAGAATGAAGGAAAAGTTAGGGAGACATAAAAGATAACATGAGGAAATCTCATTGTTATGTCTAATCAGAATCCAGAGAAGCAACACAAAGAGATCAAGGCTGAGAATTCAGAAAGCTATCATGTGCGTGAACAGAAAGTACCAATGACATGAACCTGTCAATTCTCCTGAAACTGACAGTCAATGCACCTTCAACTTAAAAACACAAGTTTTTTTGTGTGTGAAAGCTGATGAGATGTTTAAATCTCTAAGGAGTAAAATGCCAAGAAGGACCACCAAGACAATTTGAAGAAAAGCCGGGTTGGTGCCTTTCCAGATGCTAGAACTTACTATAAAGCTTTAGTAAGTCAGACAGCAAAGTATTGATAGAGAGACCAACGGAGGCCAGAAACAGACTCCTGTGTATTTGTGAACATGGTACCAACAGGGGTGGCACTGAAAATAGGTAAAGAGGGCCTATTTCAAAAAGTGATTTGAAATACCTGATTTAAAATTAGCTGAGATGTGTTAATATTTTATCAAATTTGGCTCTCTTTTGATGGGTTTAAAAAAACTGGAAGCCAGGTGTGATGGCACACACCTGTAATTTCAGTACTTGGGAGGCTGAAACAGAAGGATCACAGGCCAGCCTCAGCATTTTGGCGAGACCTTTAGCTTGGAAATAGAATGCCCCTGGGTTCAATTCCCAGAAGAAGAAGGAAAGATAAATAAAAAACTAGATAGGTGATGGTTGCACAAGAATGTAAATGTACTTAATGCCACTGAAATGCACACCTGAAATGCTTAGGATGATAAACTTTAATTACATTATGTGTATTTACCATGATAAAAATTAATTTTTAAAATGTAGTCTTTGGCAAAACTGGTAATTCATCTGCATAAGAATGAAACTAAGCTCAAACTTCATCACATGAAGGGAGAGAAGAAAACTCAGGAGCATTTCTTTATGGTCTTTGGCTAAGGGAGGATTGCTTAAGAGACAAAAAGTAGAAAGCCTAAAGGAGAAAATGGATATATACTTCTCTTCATTAAAAGATAAATAAGCTGATTGAGAGAGTTTATATTTAACTCACATCTAATATCCAGAAATGTAGAGAATTATTCAAACTAAACAAACAGATAAAAACATAGCTGTCTCCACTCCCCCAGATGAGAAAACTACAAGGGTGGACATTTCACAGCAGAAGAAGCAAAAATGGCCAGGGACATGTAGAAAGTAGCTTTTTGTTCACCAGGATTCAGGGCTATGCAAACTGAGACAGCATTTACACTTCAGACTGGGAAAAGTAGAGCTGTCCAGCAATACCAATGTGAGGGGGACATGTCACCAGAGACTGCTAATGGGGGGTGGGAAGTGGACAATCACCTTGGAAAACAGTCTGGCATCACCCGGCAGAGCTGAGGATGAATGCGGCCTATCTCCCAGCAGCTCCCCTTCTCAACATCCACCCACAGAAACTCGCACATGTGTGCACAAGACACTAGTTCAACACTGATGAGTCTCAAAATAGTGCTGAAAGATGCCAGACACATCAGTACACACCGTGTGGTTCCATTTACAAGAGGTGTGAGAACTAGCAAAACTAACCTATGGTAAGAGAAGTCTGAACAGTGGTGGCCGGGGGGGGTCACTGGGAGTGACATGAGGAACCTCTGGGTGACAAAATGCCCTCTATCTCAACTGGAGTGCCACCTACACAGTGTATGCATTTGTCAAAACTCATCAAACTATACACTTAATATCTGCACACCACTGTGTAAATTTTGCCACAAAAAGGAAGATTATGGGTGGTATGTGAGCCATTTAATCCTCCTAAGGGGAATAATTTGTTTTGCAAACTTAACCAATAGCAATTTGCAAATAATTGCACTCTAAGTTCAAAATTATTTTAAATACACAAACAGTAGGCTCAAATTCTCTTTTTGGCAACACATGTCAGCAAGTTTAACCCAAGGTACAACAAGTATTTGAAAATAAGGCTACCTAGGACTTCGCTATTTACTCTGAATTAAGTGAAAATGCTGGGATGCACTTAAAACAATAAAAGTTAAAGATTAAACAAGAAACAGCAGTCCAGCTGTATGACTTTACAGAAAAGGCTATAACTTCACAAATTATCACCTCGCTTTTCTGCAATAATAAGTAAGTATATAAATTATCAATTTCAACAGCAAATAACTGAGAACTCAACTTGGTCTTGGTACCATCTTCTCCCAATAGCTCCTCCCCCTAAAAGGAGAAGGTGGGAGAACAGAGCCCCCAAACTGCTATTAAGAACATGAACTTCCGGCCGGGCGTGGTGGCGCACGCTTGTAATCCCAGTACTTTGGGAGGCGGAGACCGGAGGATCCGGGTTCGCAGCCAGCCTCAGCTCTCTCTCTCTCCGTCTCTCTCTCTCTCTACTTAGTAAGGCCCTCCGCAACTTCGTGAGACCCGGTTTCAAAATAAAGTACAAAAAATAGGGCCGGGGG
>PVJS01003341.1:0-35028 GCA_004027185.1 Glis glis
GAGAGAGAGAGAGAGAGAGAGAGAGAGAGAGAGACAGGGAGAGAGGGAGAGAAAGAGAGAGAGCTGAGGCTGGCCGTGAACCCGGATCCTCCGGTCTCCACCTCCCAAAGTACTGGGATTACAAGTGTGCGCCACCACGCCCGGCTTTTATTGATCTTTTACTGACAGTGTTGTTAATCATGTTGGAATTGGAAATATAGATTACGACACATTATTTACATGCTGCAAAGATCTCACAGATTGAAAGCTGATCTATGTGAAGTATTAATTGAATGGACTCTGTTTCTTAAGTGTTCATAGAGAAGCAATTGGCCTTTCTCCTGGTTTAGTCATTTTACCAATGCTTCAAGATATATGATTACATGTGAATATATATTAGGCATGGAGACAGAATTCAGTAAGCTCTATAAGAAGGTTGAAAGTGGTAGAAAATTCAAAGCCACTGGGGGTGGAGGGAGACAAGAGTTGTTTAGTCACACAGCTTGGAATTTCCAGGGTTTAAAAAGTCCAATATGACTAGATCCAGACAATCTCACAGTGTTACTAGAAATAGGTCTTCCTATATCACTTGGCTCTGTTTTATAGGCTTAATCCTGGAAAGGCTCTCCCCACCTAGTGACAGAGATGGCCATCAGTAGCTCTAGACTGATCCTGCCTGGCTGACATTCTCTTTCTTGAAGGTTCCAGCAAAAGCTGCAGGACTGCA
This sequence comes from Glis glis, assembly GCA_004027185.1. Lineage (NCBI taxonomy): Eukaryota > Metazoa > Chordata > Mammalia > Rodentia > Gliridae > Glis > Glis glis. The sequence goes on from PVJS01003341.1 coordinate 707, forward strand.
TCTCACTGGGCCAATTTGGGTCAGGTGTGTGGTTGTGCACTCTAGGGATCACCTACATGGGGTGTATGAGTGTGTGTCTATTTGTGGAAGGATACGGTTATTACAGAGCCTGGGCAATTCAGTCCCTCTGTAGGAAGGGGGAAAGGAAAGAGTGCTCCCATTGCTGGGATATGTGTTATGGAAGCAATCATGGTGCTGTTTGCTTTCTTTCTATCTTTTCTGAAGAATTGTTTTTAAAGGCAAGTTTTTCGTTGTTTTGTTTTCCATCAGGCTGGTTTTTTGCATGGGATAACAGACTTCTGGCCTCTGTCCTACTAAATCACAGCCCTTCCCAGTTGCTAGTATAAATATTAGGTTTTCATGTGGAAGAATTTTGTAGGCTGCTCAAACCTGTGATAATCAGTGAGCAGCCACATGACCTGAAACAAATTCCTCATTCTTGTAATTGAATATACTCTTTGCTGGTATGCCCAGGACCTTGGCCTCTTTTCCTAACTATCTGGAGCACCAGGGGCTTAAAACTATGAGTGCTGCTAAAGCCACACTGTTTCACGTGATGGAGATGTTTATCTTGAGTGAGACATTTTGCTAGCTCAGGCCACCAGCGGTTGTAATTGTGTGAATAAAGGGAATGCTACTTCTCTTCCTATACCGCTGTTGTTTTTTTCCAGTGAATGTATTTAGCCTAAGGGTTGATTGCTTGTGGTTTGGAAAAGACCGAATTAATCTTCCTTCCTCTCTTTCTTTCTTCCTTCCTTTCTTTCTTTCTTTCTTTCTTTCTTTCTTTCTTTCTTTCTTTCTTTCTCTCTCTCTCTCTCTCTCTCTCTCTTTCTTCTTTCTTTCTCTCTCCTCCTCCTCCTCCTCCACCTCCCCCCCTCCTCCTCCTCCTCCTCCTCCTCCTCCTCCTCCTCCTCCTTCTTCTTCTTCTTCTTCTTCTTCTTTCCTTTCTTTCTTGCCAGAATTGAAATAAACTTCCTTAGTGCAGCTCAGGCTTTATCCTTAAATTCCATTTTATGTTTCAGTTTTTTAAAAAAGAGGCTGCTGTTAACGCGAGCACTGCAGATGGCTCCTTCTGCTCTGGTTTTGATCAGACCTTAAGCCAGTATCCTTCTGCCTGCCACGAATTATGGAAATTATTACTGATGGCTGTTTGGTATGACCTGAGGACGTGGCAGCACAGGTTTCTTGATGACTGGCCTTGCTCCGGAGTTGGTTGGTAGTGGCCTGCATGAGATACTGATGAATACTGGCTTTCCTATTTACTTTACCTTTTCTCATTAGCCTTTTGCAATGTTTTCAGGCCACTTCAGAGTATACAAGATTGAATCAATTAGATTTACTCCTGAAAAAAATGACTTTAGAAGAGTGATTGACATGGAAATTAAATACCAGAATTAGGATGATGGAACATGAAAGATCCAGAGGCAAAGGAAACCTCTGAGTATAGTTTCCAGAGCAGCCTGTTAAGAGGAGAGCAGGAAGCCAGGCGTGGTGGCGCACGCTTGTAATCCCAGTACGTGGGAGGCAGAGACCAGAGGATCTGGGTCTGCGGCCAGCCTCAGCAACTTAGTGAGGCCCTCTAAAACTTAGTGAGACCCTGTTTCAAAATAAAGAATGAAAAATGGGCTAGGGATGTAGCTCAGAGGTAGACTGTCCCTGGGTTCCATCCCCAGTACCACATACACACACACAAAGAGGGGAGCAGGGATCCAGAATTGCTAACAAGTTGACTTGTCCTAATTGATCAGGAATTTACAGGAGCAGGAAGAAAACAGGGTTTCCAAGCAGAACATAGAACACAGGCAGTGGTGCTGCCATCACTTCTTTCTTCCTGTGGTCAGGATCTTAGAAAGGAGGGATTCTGATTTCTGAGCTGGAGCAACCAGAATGGCAGACTTGAACCACAGAGCAGGGGACATTGTGTTTGCTCAGACATGGGCTGGCCTGATGAGGAGAGTGTTATTATTCTTTCTTTTGTTTTATTAATTTACTTTCTTACATTAGTATATGAAATATTCTCCTGTAATTAAAAAGTCGAGTTCAAAGGGTATATAACAAAGGTCCCTTTCTATGCCTGTCCTCTAGCCAGCAGTCAGAAACCAATACTATCAGTTTGTTTTGTATCCTTCCAGATTTATTTTATGCAAAACAAATTCATGTGGATATACATACACACATGCACACGCACACATGTGCACACCCCCCACACACTTTCTTTCCCTTATTTTTGTACAAATGCACACTATTCTAGACTTTCTTTTTTAAATGTAGCATTCTTGGGGTTCTTTTCATATCAAGTATAGTAAACAACAACAACAGCAAAAAACTTCCTCATATTTATTCTTCCTCATATCTATTCTACTATTTGACTGTAGTCTAATGTATTTAACCAGTTCTCTTTGGTGGACATTTAAGTTGTTTCCAAGTTGTTGCTGTTACACATAATGCTGCAGTGAGTAATATTATACATGTGTGAGGCTTTTGAGTGGACTCGATGGGTCAAGGGTATATGTACTTGAACTTTTGATATATTTCAAAATTGAAATCTGTAGAGTACAGGGGCTATATTCCCAGCAGGAATGTAGTGCCAGGATGGTATTAAACTGAGCATGAAAGAATAGGGAGAGAAAAAACTAAGGATAATTGTGAACAAGTTTAGCAACTACAAAGGGGCAGGAAAGACTCTAGGAGGTGCCCAGTAGTTCCACAGAGAAACGAACCTTAAAAAAGAACTTTGATGGTTGGCAAGGCAAGATTCATAAGCAAAGTACGCTGAGATTACAACATAGAACAGTAATTACAATCTCATAAATTTCATCTGGACTGGTAAGGGAGATGGGGAGATGGGCCAGTCCTGAAGACAACAAATTGGAAAGCTAAATTGAAACGCCACACCTAAGGATAGACACACACTGGGAAACAACATCATATGGTTAGGGTGAATTAAGGGACATGGCCCAGCAGTGTTAGGGTGCACCACATCATCACACTGAGCAGAGGGAGGAAAATAGATGCCTTCCTGATACACACCCCGAACTGATTGCTACAGACCAGGGGCAGTAATGAGGGTGGGGAGCAGCAACTAGTTGGATAACTCCTACAAATCTCCAGTTGAATACTGAAGTATTTGAAAGTTTGTTTTTCTCACTTGCTTACTGTCTGCTTAGAGGTTAGAAAACAAAACTAGGGAAACTGCCATTCTGGCTCCAATATTGAAGCAAAGGGAAATAGATTATGAAGTAAAAGTGGTAGGTGTGTTAAGAGTAAGTGGTCATTGTTATTTGAAAGTTCATGAAATTGAGCAAGGGGAAAACCAGGCCTAGACAGATGTACACTTTGAAAGTTTAGAAATGAAGAGGCTGGGGAACTCTAGAAGAGAAGATGACTCAATAATATTGAACTGTTGAAAATAATAAAGTTCTGGCCGTGCCATCTCAAAAATAATACCAATAAAAAGGAAGGGTTTTGCATTACCTCGAGAGAAACTAGGTTTCAAAGGGGCCTGTACAAAAGATAGACAGGACATTTACTGGACAAATAAAAGTGCACCTGTATCACCAGTATCTAGAAGGGGAAACCCCGAACAAAGGACAGTGCTGAGGACAATAGGAAGCCTTTAAAAAAAAAGGTATGTTCTTAAGATCAAAGAAAGAATGGAATTGATTCTTCCAATGCTTCTGACAGACACAAAGAACTTAGGACAGCAGTCCCAAAGCTGCTTGATGCAAGTGACTTTAAAAGCATCAGGAAAAGCAAGTGAGTTGCTGGGAAACTGGAAATGAACACTACTCTTCTTGATTTTCAAAATAGCAAAAAGTCAAATGGATTCTATAAAACTCAGTCTATTGAGTTTAGAGTCAACTCTCTGATAGTTTATGAGAAACTAGAAGACAAAGCAGGGACATGTGTCCTCTAACAGCGAGTCACATCAGACTGACCCCCCTGCTTTGGCTGGGAATGTGTCTTACAGTGGTGGACCAGGTAGATTACGCTTCAGTGAGGTTTTGCAAAGACATTGCTTGGGATGATCTGTGGACAAGATGGAGGGATACAAAATAGGCCTTTTGGCACCAGAATGAGCTTAGGGTTGGGGACATATTATTATGTATAAGTGTGGTGTTTGCCATGTGGGTCACATGTACACGGGTGTTGGCATGTTTGGGTGTGTGGATGGGGAGTTGGAGTGCATAGCGTGAACACATGTGTGGAGGGGATGTGTCTGTGTGTGTGTCCCTATTGTCAGCCTGTCTCTGCTGTTACTTTTGCTCAGATGAAGGGATCTTCTGGACTCTGTGCCTCAGATGTTAGCATGCAAGGATGGCCATCCAGTATGGCACAAAGAGCTAACTTCCAGGGGTTTGTTCAGACTACAAGACAGACCTATGAATGGAGCAGGCCTCAGGAAAAATGCCTTGTCTTTTGGCTCCTGGGAAGAGAGTGGCTGGCCATGGACAGTGGCACCTGGGGCCACCAGCTGCTCACCCTCTGCACATTTCCTACCTTCCCTGTTGCTCTCCTAAGGAGCTCTGCATCTGTGAACTGACTGACCTCGAGCTTTTCTCTCCTTTCTCTTCCCTCCCGCAGTCGGTTCTGAATGTGATCAGTGAGCTGCAGGAGCAGATGTGTAGGCTGCAGCTGGACATCCACAGGCAGATTCAAGAGCGCCTGTTGCTCAGTAGGGACCACTCTGAGGAAGTGGCGGCCGGTGGCTGTGTGGCTGAGCCCCAGCCCTGCAGCCAGGACTGTGCCCCTTGGGAGGGTTCACCTGTAGGAACCACACTTAAGTATATCAGAGCATGCGTGTGTGTGGCATTTCCCTGTGGAGGGCTGGGGTTTCTCCTAACTGGAACTGAGTGCAGTGCTTAACATGGACCTGGTGTTACCTTTCTGTGGAGCTTGGACCGCTCAGTCCTCTTGGGGTGTGGGGTGAGCTCTGGGACCCTCACTGAGCCTGGTCTGAGCAGGTGAGGCCAGCCCTTGGACAGGTGGCAGCACATAGCTCCCTTATGGCTGGGAATGAGGTGTGTCAGATGCTCTGAGTAATGAGGCATCTATGCAAAAGGAAGTTCAGGATTCTCCTCCCTGAGCATATGATTCAGATACTTATTCCTTCTCCTGTGCTGAAAGATTAAATGAAGCTTCATTTCACATGATTTTTTTAAATAAAAATAATAGCAGCCAGGCACAGTGGCACACACTTGTAATCCCAGTACCTGGGAGGCTGAGACAGGAGGATTGCAAGTTAGAGGCCAGCCTGGGCAACTTAGTTTGACCCTGTCTCAAAATCAAAATAAAAAGGGCTGGGATGTAGCTCAGTGGTAGAGTGCCCCTGGGTTCAATCCCTAGTAACCTCCCCCCCACACACACACATTCACACACAGGAAGAAGAAAGAAAGAGAGAGAGAGAGAGAGAGAGAGAGAGAGAGAGAGAGAGAGAAGAAAGAAAGGAAGGAAGGAAGGAAGGAAGGAAGGAAGGAAGGAGAAGAAAGAGAAAGAAAGAAAGAAAGAAAGAAAGAAAGGAAGGAAGGAAGGAAGGAAGGAAGGAAGGAACGATGATGAAAAAGAATCCTTTCAAGTTTATGTTCAAAGAGGTTTACCCCCAGTGAGAAAATAGTACACAAGTTTCCATTTGCTGTGAACAGTTAAGTCATCATCTGAATTTCCAGGAAAAATCCCCCACATAATCACATTAGCGTGAATTCATGATCTCTGGGCCATCTGCCAAAGAAGTCACGAGAGCCTGGAGAGCTTAACCTCTGTGTCCCCGTAGTGGCAGCCCCCAGGCAGTAGTAACCTGCACTCTCCCTATTCTTCCATTAGCTGGCCTGACATCCTCTTGGGGTAAATTGAATAGCCTGGCCAAGGGACAAGAAGAACAGAAGAACCCCCAACATTCAGGTGTTAGAGCCCTTCAGATAGGGCCAACAATGTCCCTAGAAAATGATTCTGAATCTGCTGCAAGTTGAAACAGGTCACCAAGGGCTTGAAGTCCAATAATGTGGATCATGAACACAATAACCTTAGCTTGGAAGACTTTTTTTCTTCTTTTTAAACAGATATCAACAATGCTCACTTCAGCTAAAAGACAATCTTAATAAATTACCCTACAAAATTTGAGGGTAAGCAACACCACTTTGTGGCAGATTATCTCAGAATGTAAAGAACTCAGGTGTTCATTCATTGACAAATAATGCATACCTACTATGTACCCAGAACTGCTAGGTAATCAAAGGGTAACAAACACCCCACAGAGTTTACAGTATAGGAGGAGAACTAGCCATTAACAATGGCATGGAGAAAGAGCAACACAACAGGGCAGGCAGGGAACCGGGGCAGTCCAGGCTGAGCTGGTCATGGGTTGGTTTATGAGCTTTGAAAAGCGAGGGAGTGCATGAACATATTTGTATTTTAATCATATTGTCCCCCTGGATGCTTTGGGGATGGGAGTGTATTTGAAAGGAGCGAGGCGGCAGAGGAGCAATCAATGAAGAGACTGTCAGACTACCAACACTCATGGCTAACCAGAGTCACGGTGCTAGAGGGAGAGAGAAATAAGGCATTCCAGGAATTCTCTTGGAGGTAGAACTGATAAGGCTTGGAAATAAATTACATATGGAGGGGAAGAGGAAGAAAGAGATGTCAAGGATGTTTCTGGCACAGGCAATTAGATGGATGGATATGCCATTTAGTGAGACAGGAGCGACTAAGGTGGGGAGTTCTGCTTGGGACATGACAGTCCTGAGATGCCTGTGCCACATCCACATGGAAGTCTTAAGGAGGAAGGTTGTGTGTGAATTTGGAATTCAGAAAGCCTATGGAAATAATGGCTTCTATGTCAGTTCTTCCTATAGGAACTAGTCAGCAGGACCAATTGTCCATTAAGGGAATCTGGGTTCCAGACGACAGTGCTCAATGATGTATTCTTTATTTGTAGTAATTTAAAAAGCAGGGGCCCTAAAGTCAGAATATATGGACTTGAGTTCCAGCTCCATCACTTGCTAGCTGTACAAACATGAGCAAGTTGTTGAAATATCTCTTCCCCACTCAGCAATATTCAGTGGCTCTCTACTGTCCAAAAAGTGGCATCAGAATTCTTTGTAATCTCATCCGAAAGACTTTACAATAAAACCCCACCTTAACGTCCCAGTCTCATCTCCTACTATGTGCTGACACCCATCCTCTGCCCCCACCCAACAAGTTATCTCCCTTTCTGCCTCCTATTTTTCCTCCTCCCTGCACATCTCTCTCTTTTTATTCTTCAAACCAACCTCCTCCTCTGAACTGGAACACTGATACTGGGTGTCCACATTTGTCACTTAGCATTTTTTCTCTTAGTGTTTCATTTCTGTCCTTCTGTCACAGAAGTGACAGCTGTGAGGATCACCACCCCCTCCTCTAGGTTCCCCACCTTCAGCACAGAGAGAGGCTCCCAATCAGCCTGTGCCCGCTTCCTGCTCCTTTCCCTGCATCACAAGGGCAGAAGCTGCCTCCTGTCTGCATCTCTGATCCTCCCACTCCTAAGCCTTACTTACCAGGCTTTCTACACACCTGTGCATGAGATGGACAGGTGTGTAGATGCATGAGATGGACCCCACAGAGGTCACAGATGTCAGAGAAAGGGGAAGGCAGAACAAGTTCTAAAAATAAGAGGACAGTTGTCTCTCCTTTATATCTGGAACTCCCCAGCTATTGTTTTTAAGTTGCCACACAGCTTTTTCCCAAAACACAGATCATATTCAAAGATTAAAGCTGCAGTGTGGAGCTTGGTGTTGCTGCTGCCCCTGGCATCCTCTCTGCATGAGCTTAACCAGGTTCGCAGACCCAGGGCCTGCCCTTTAACCATTACTTAGACCCTTGTCTTTCTCCCTCATCCTCCAGGAGTTACTGCAAGAGCTCAAGCACCTCAAAATCAAAGTGGAAGAATTGGAAAATGAACGAAATCAGTACGAATGGGAGCTGAAGGCCACTAAGGTAAAAGGCAGAGATGTAATACTCGGGCGAGGGCACAGAGGTTCTGTGGGGAGAGTCTGGGTTCAAACACAGGGCTTCCAGCTGAGGGTGTAGCTCAGTGGTAGAGCATTTGCCTAGCATGTGCGAGGCCCTGGGTTCAATCCCCAATATCTCAAAACAACAATAATACAAAACCTCAGGGTTTACATCAGCCTAAGTTTTAAAATGCAAAACAACCTCACATAACTGTAGACACATAGCTGATGCTCAGCTTGTGCAGCAGACAGATTGGATCCAGGAAGGCTCGACATGGAGATTATGAGCTGCTGGAGTGTAGTAGAGTCTCCTCCTTCTCACTGCATCTGGTGGTCCCTAGCAGACTGTGAGTGAGGAAGCGAGCAGACCAGTGAGCCAGCACGTGAGTGGCAGCCAGCAAGTGGCGAGTCCTAAAGCACATGAACAGCAATGTTATGTTGGGTGTGTCACTTTAAATTCAGCAGTCCCTTTTATAGCAAAAAATAGACATGCTTCATTTTCAGAAATGAATGCATTCCTAAAATCACATAAACTTTGAATTATTCTTTTAATCAAATCATATTTCTGTTAAACTGGAGAGCTTGCAATGTAAAAGACACTAAGAATAATTTTTTTATGAAGTAAATTTCTTCTCTCCTTTTATTTCTTCCTAGTTTCAATGCAGAGATTAAAACTAGAGGGTTGAATTCAGTCCACAAATTAATTTTTTTGGCCTGCATGTTATATTTAAAAGTGTCAAATTAAGCCAGGCATGGTGGCGCATGCCTATAATTCCAGTACTTGGGAGGCTGAGACAGGAGGGTCGCGGGTTTCAGGACAGCCTTAGTAACTTGACGAGACCTTGTTTCAAAATAAAAAATAAAGAAGGCTGGGGGTATAGCTCAGAGGTAAAATGCCCCTGTTCAATCTCTAGTACCAAAAAAAAAAAATTAGTTGTCACAGACGTCTGGAAATTTCACATTAAAATATAGTTAGGCTATTTTTAGTTCTAAAGGGAATCTATAATGCATTTCAAAATAAGTAGAAGAGTACAAAAATTCCCAACACATAGGAGTGATTCATGTTTGATCACATTGCATACATGTATTTAATCATTGTCCTTACCACCCTGTACCCTATAAAGATGAACAAATACTATGTCTCCATAAAAAAAATACAGTTAGGCTTCCTTTTATTTTGGGGGTGGGACTCTTAACGACCCTGGTGGGCTGCCCCCTTGGGCAGGTGACGCAGCTGTCTTTCCCTCAGATCCCTGCAGCGCCACCCACAGGTGTTACCAATGTCCCTGTAGGCATTTTAATTTTCACTTGTTATTAGAATTTCTAAATATTTCATAGTGCGTTTTCTTAAATTCTAGTTTGTATTTTTCTTTTTCTACAATCGCTAATTATTGTAGAATCAACAACACTCTTACAGAGAATTTTCAAACCATAAAAAAATAAAGGAATAAAACCACTCAAGCTACCCTGAAGCTACCATTGTTAATATTTCCTTCCAGATATTTTTCTTTTTATGGGTTTCTCCCTGTCTCTGTATCTGTATCTGTATATGTATCTGTATCTGTATTTCTCTCTCTTTCTCTTTCAATTTTTGGTGTTGATAATTTATATACAATTTTATATCATTCTTTTTCATTTAAAATTTTGTGGTTTCCTATGTTATTAGAAGAAAATGCTGCATATGATGTAAATATCTATATAATAATATTCTAATGTATAAGTATAAAATAATTTGATTAACCACTTTACAGATGATAAAACAAAGGCACAGAGATACTAAGTAACTCTTCCAAGACCTTACAGCTAGTTGGGGCAGCCTGGACAATGGGACCGTCTGTTCATTGGCCTGCTGGTATCTAAGGATGGCCTTGTATGTGCTGAGTGTCACAGTCACTAACTCTAGGAGCATTGTTTTTATCCAGCAGCTCAAAACTTTCCACAACGGTGCTCCACTCAAGCGAGTCCTGTCTTGGCGAAACCTTTGAAGTTGTACATACCACCTTCTGTTATAAAACCAAGCAACCCTTTTCTTTTTAAATTACCCAGGCTCTGCCTTGGCATGTAGACCTGTGAGACGCTAAGAGTTATTTAATAACTACCAGGTGTGGATTACCTCCTGTGTGCCAGAATTTTCCAAGCCCTTTGTACCCGTTTTCTAATTTAATTCGTAACATAACCCAGTGGGGGATATTTTATTATTCTGCTTTTGCTGGTAAGGAAGAGGGGCTGAAGGTGGCCAAGGCGAGGTTCCTACCTGGATCGTGGTTCCCATGCTCGTGTGCTATCTTCCGCATCTGCCTGATTCCCCACAGTGGAATTCTGCACTGTTTTTGGAAGTGCCACAGTTTTCTGCCTAAGCCTTCTCAGTTCCTAAAGGTGATTTACCTTTCAGTGCAGCAGAAGTAGAGTATGACCCTGGGTTTAATGAAGCATGACTCTTGCAGGGACCTACAGCACCCATCCCTGCCTGACTGCCAGTCTGCCTGGCTGTCTCAGACATCTCAGCACACAGCTCAGCCTCCATGGCTGAGGCCACCGTGGCAGTCATGTACTTTTCCCTCCTGGTCGGGGAGAGGACTTCTGAGCCATTGTTGGTTTTCCCATGCTGGTCACTGGCACAAGGGAGGTTGGACTGAGTCACTTAGTCTGTAGGGTCCATAGTACATACATGCATGACCTCACTCAGAGGCATGCCTCAGGAAGAAGAGACCTTAGAGTGCCAGGTGCTAGGCTCTGTCTCGAGCAGCCCACATCACTGAAGGCCAGCTATGGGGCCAGCAGATAAACATCAGCCACCCAGATTCCCAACAGGGACAAAAACACACCTGCCCACAAAGAAGAGAGAATTAGGCAAGAAGACACACAAGAAAGGTTAAGAAACTGTTGTCCAGCTGGGCATGGTGGTACATGCCTGTAATCCCAGTACTTGGGAGGCTGAGACAGGAGGATTGCAAGTTCAAGGCCAGCCTCAGCAACTTAGCAAAACCCTGTTTCGAAAGTGGGGGGTGTAGCTAGGAGGTAGAATGTCCCTGGGTTAAATCCCCAGTATGAGAGAGACAGACAGACAGACACAGACACTATCTTCCAAGAATAGTCTGGCCCTTATTGGAATGAGAAGCATTTGGGTAGATTCCCAAGGCTAGGGTTTTCAGAAGCCACTGTCATCATTATCCGTAAACTCACGGGCACTGAGGCCCTGAGTGAGGTATGTAAAGCTGCTCCATGGCTCTGTATCTCAGCAAGGGTTAGGCGTAGTCAGAATTGGCTGTCAGCCTCTGTGGTGGATGAAGACCAGAGCAGGGCTCCACAGTGAACTTTGTGGTAAGGAAATGCTACCCCTCATCACTTCTTTCTCCATTACATGGCTATGTTGGTCCCATTTGGGGAGTGATAAGGAAGGTTTACTTAGATACCCTTAAGGTGGGCTCAGTGACCCTGCACCTCACAAGAGTGGCCCTAATCATCCTATTATACCTCAGACACAGACAGCCTGGGTGGGTGGCGCTATGCACCGGATCAGGCAGTCTGGGGTTTGCATCCTGTTTGCTGGGAAGCTTTCTGACTCTGACACTGAATCCTGTACTATTCATGTGTTTCTCCCCAGGGATTTGTGGGGATATTGTGGGAATATTGATATAAAAAACAGCAAGCAGAGGGACTGGTTGTGCTGAAACTGAACACAAGACCTGTCTGTCAGAGGAGACACCAACAGGAACATTGCTCACTTGGTTACTCAGGGTTAAAAGATTAATGCGTGCCTCGGTGGGAAAGGACAGCACATACTATACCTTGAGGACCAGAGTGGGGACATAATTAGGCTGCCACATGGGGAGGGATGGCCAGAGTAGAAGCCTCTGTTGGGTGTTCTGTTGCTTGAGGGTCAGTTCTCACCCCTTTCTTATTTGGTTTGATAATAGAAGAACTGAGCTGATTATCTATCAGGGAAAGAATAGGACAAGAGGAGCAATAGTAGTAGCATTTACTGAGCACTTAACATGTACTAAGTACTGGATTAAGTTGTTCATAACCATTATATTGCTTAACCTTGCAGCAGTCCCATAAAGTAGGTGCTATGTTTTACATTTTATAGATGAGCTGAGACTCAGAAAAGCCAACTTATTTGTCCAAAGTCACCCAACTAAGATCTGAAGGAGTCCAGATTTGTTTGACTCCACAGTGATGGTGCTCCTTGGGATGGGACCAAAATAGTTCTATCTTCTAATGAGTATGGGAATGCATGAACAACCGCACCTAGTGTTGTATGTGAAATTTAATCAGCCATGCTTAGTAGAGACATGGGAACCATCCAGTGCAACTGCCTATGTGTATGCATGTATGCATGCACACAGTGTGTGCTGTGCTACATGCTTTTGTTTTTGCAAAAGTATATATACTAAGCACACCTGAATGCTTGTATATGTGTCTATTAGGGCAAGTGTGCACTTTTGCCTAGAGGTTGGACAGAGGTATTGACTGTGCACAAAGGGTAGGAGAGTGTCAAGGGAGGGAGCCCTTGGCTCACACTTTACCCACCATTAGGGATTTGATTTCTGGTATGGGGTGGAAAGATGAAGCTGAATGCACTTGTTACAGCAGCACATCTAAGTGATGTGGCATGAGTGTCTTAGGAGAAGGAAAACCACATCCAAAATGAGAATATCCACCTCTGCTCCAAGAACAGAGTCCTCCATTCACACAATCCCAGCTCCAGCCTCAGTGGTACCTGAGCCTCATAGAGAAGAAGAGAGAAAAAGTCTGGTCAGGTAGGGAAATGCAAGGGAAGGAGCAGGTTGATGGCCAGGAAGAGTGAGTTCATTCAGCAAAGTTCTACCCTGTGGGAGGCAGTGAGCCTCTCTAACTCCTCCCACCTCTGTCCCCAACTCCTCCTATCCTAGGGCTCAGTGGGCTCTAGGCTTGACCTTCATCATGGCTTGGCAGTCCCTCTAACCTGGTGGGGATTCTCCATTGCTTTTCCAGGCTGAGGTAGCCCAGCTGCAAGAGCAGGTGGCCCTGAAAGATGCAGAGATTGAGCGTCTGCACAGCCAGCTCTCCCGGACAGCAGCTCTCCACAGTGACCATGCAGAAAGAGGTGACTGGATTAACTGTGACAGAATGTGGTTGTCCTGGGCCCTGGGCCCCTCTTATATAAGTGGGCATATGTGTCTATGAATGTGCGTATGCTTGTGTGTATGGGTATGCTAATGTGCATATACATGCAACTACGTGTGTGAGTTGCATTCCCAGTGAATGGGTGTGTGTGCTTGCATGTGTGGGAGCCTCTAAAGCTCAGCTCTGTTGTGGAATCATGCCACGGATCCGTATCTTATCCAGAACACTCTGATCTGATCTGAAGGTTTTTCTCAGATACACAGTGTTAGCTGAAACTCTGTGTAGCCTACACTGGAGCTTTTACCAAGAATGTAGCAAATGACTCTTTCATTTGATCAAAAGGCCTTGTTTCTGTATTATCATCAAAGAGGAGGCTTAGCAATTTCATCTTGCTTGACACTTGTACAAGGCCCTGAGGTTACAGAAGCAAGTCAATTCTTCCTCATCCTTTAGATCTCAACTCTCTGATATGCCAAACCTGGGCAGAGAGCTCCCAGGGCCATGACTTTCAGGCCAGGCAGCCTTCCCTCTCTATCCCATTCTTCCCCACAGTCTAGACCCTCCAGGTCCTGCCCCAATCCATCAGTAGGTACCTCCTGAAAAATTTTTGTTTTGGTCCTTTGCTGCTCAAATTGGGTTCCAGCCAATGAGTCTAGGTTTGCCAATCTTTATCTGGAACTTACTTTCTAGCCCCACTTCCCACTCCTGGCAAACTGAGCTACAGAGCTGATGTTAGCTGCCAGAAACCTAAGATAATGAGCAAGCACTCCCTACTTTCCTCTGAGAATGAATCCCCATGACTGTTCACACAAAGTCCAGCTATCTGCAGTTGCTATTCTTATTGAATGCAATAAGCATCCCAAAGGAAGTAGGATTCTGCACTCTGTTCCCTTGCCTCCTATACTTTTCTTTTTTTTTTTTTTTGCGGTACCGGGGATTGAACGCAGGGGCATTCTACCTCTGTGCTACACCCCCAGCCTTATTTTTTATACTTTATTTTGAAACCAGGTCTCACGAAGTTGCGGAGGGCCTCACTAAGTAGAGAGAGAGAGAGAGAGAGAGAGAGAGAGAGAGAGAGCTGAGGCTGGCCGTGAACCCGGATCCTCCGGTCTCTGCCTCCCAAAGTTCTGGGATTACAAGCTGTGTGCCACCACGCCCGGCCCCCTCCTATACTTTTCTTATGCAAAGATCTCCTTTCCCTTTGAAGTACCCAATTTAGTACATTCTTTAGAAAATCTAGCTATATACCAATTCCTAGACCTCTAAGTATCTGGCAAATGACCTCTAGCTCCTCCAGGCATTGGCCTTTGACCTGGCCCTTCAGACCAGCTTGAGAAGAAGTCAAGTGAGTTCCTGTTTAAAGTGAGAGAAAACCATGGATTTTCTACTACAGACCAACACAGAGCCTCAGTCCATAGAGAAATTCTGTAGGTTTATGATGAAATGGTTGTTTCCCCTTAACCATTGGATTTTAATATGTTTGTTGGTGCATCTAAACATTTCTTAATTCTGACTATACTATTTTAAATTAAGTCAACTGCCAGGCTCATTTGCATAATAATTCCCCCCTCCATTTAGCTGTAGACTTTTCTTTTCCTTATTTAAATTCTCCTCTGCATATGTATTTTTAGGGGTTGTTGACTATGAAAGTTTTTAGTTCCTCTGTGTCACCTTTGAGTAAATAGCATTTTTATTTTATTCATAAATGTCTACAAAGAGAAGACAAAATAACAGGTTCATTCACTTAGTAGACCAACAAACATTTAATGAGACTAATTCCATGCCAGATACTATCCCAGGCTCTTTAAAGCAATAAAGGAGCCAGGTTCACATAGCAAATCTTCAAGTTTGAACTTGAGGGGCATCTTAGCATATGTGAATAACTATTTGCATGTATACAAATAATTATTTATATACCTAAATTATTTTAGATCAAGAAATTCAACGTCTGAAAATGGGGATGGAAACGCTGCTTGTTGCCAATGAAGACAAGGTAAGATGGTCATTGGGCAGACCTGTCCTTTCCTTGCTAACGTCTCCAGCTCTATTTGGTTCCTTTTTTTAAAATGTGCTTTTATTGGTGCATTATAGTCTCACATCATAATGTAAATCATGTTGACAGTGACATACATGCACACAGCACTTGGTGACCCCCCCTGCTTCCCCATTTCCCCCCTTCCCAATACAGAGTACTGATATTGACATTGGTATATTCACATATGTACACATAGTTGATGGTAGCTGGTCTCTGCTGTCCTGGACAGAACCATGCCCATCAGGCTATTGACATGGGGGGGGGGTCAGGAGAGCAGCTTCTGCCCCCTAGAGACTCATCCTTAGCACCTGTTTTGGACTTTGATGCCTGGAAACTTTGCCTAAATAGAATCTCCCAAAGGCATGGGGAAAAATAACACTGTGGTACTGCCAATATCATAGCTCCTGCTTAGATTCCTAGCAAAAGTCAAGAATAACTCACTGATCTCTCAGGTGCACAATCTACCTCTATTCTAAGTATCATAGAAACACTTGGCAGCATGCAGTGACTCAGTTTACCCCATCACCTTATATGCTTCACATCTCATTTGTGCATAATCATAAATAAACATGTCTATCAATAAAAAGAACCTAGCTAGTATAAACATCATTTCTGAGAATCCCACCCCTGCATTTTACAGATGAGGAAACAGACTTGAAGTGCTTAAGTAAGCCAGGGTTCACAGCCAAGTGTGTGGCCTCCGAAGTCCCAAGACATTAAAAGAACTGATCCCCCTCTGGGAATTTCTTCTGTTGCATAACATATCTTAGACTCCTAAGGAAGAGATGTGGATATCAGGATAAATACAACAGATTAGTTTTAGTCTTTGTGTGTGTGTGTGTGGCTCCAGAAGGCAATACTGAGCAGGAGGCAGACTTCATCAGTGGGTACTTCAGGAGGGCAGGCAGCAGTGAGTTTCATGCTTCTGAAAATGTTTAAGCCCCTTGAAGGATATGCCAGCAATTGTTGACCCACAGCCTTCAGGTAGAGCCATGAGTATCAAACCACTGGGACCCAGCTCTTTGGGATGGGCCCGGACTCTCTTTCCCTTTGGGGCGCTCCAGATGTCCCATGTGGGATTACTTCTCACTGTGCACAGAACATGGCTGGGCCCCAAATGAAGTTGACTGAAGTACCAGCTAATCTAAATCCACTCTCGCACTCTTGGCAGGACCGTCGGATAGAGGAGCTTACGGGGCTGTTGAACCAGTACAGAAGGGTGAAGGAGATTGTGATGGCAACTCAAGGTATGAGCAAGGGTGATCCTACCATTTTCCCTGAAAATATTTTATCTGCTGTGTTAAATCCAGTGGAATTCTTCCAGAAGATTCTTTACCTTCATTTGGAGAAGATCTACAGGAAAATGGAGCTATTTAGACTGTTGTAAGTGGCAGGGAATTGTCAGCTGTTGAGTCCCAGAAGTTCTATCAAGTGGTAGTCAGCTCAGAACTTTTAGGGACTATCCAGATCACCAAGAAAATAAAGCCTTCAACTTTAGTCCTTGAGAATTCCTAGTCTTACAGGGTCTCGTACACATCATCTCAGGATACCCCATGGAGGCAAACCTGGATCAGAAATCAATCAGTATTCTCACTGGGGATTAAAGCTCGTCCACCTCTTAGAGAATCTAGAGCTCCTCAGAGGGCACCTGGGAGCCTTCTTTGAGTTGCCAGATGCCTGGGGCACCAGAGGAGGTCACTGGACAGGGAGAGCTGCATGTTTCATATTTGCTGCCCAGACTGATGGGGCATGCAGTCAGTATTCATGTTCTGATGGGCACAGTGGTGCACGCACCAGGCTGCCTGTCCTGTCACTCAGGTCGTTGACCTCAGTTCCCATCATAGATCCTACAGAAGCAGCCATTTCACAAGAGAGCATTGTTCTGAAGGGTATTTAGGAACCTCTGGTCCTGCCTCTTCTTGGGAAGAAGACAAGCCTTTGCCAGGATTGTGGCTGACTGGTCATTGCCCAGGGCTTCTGCCAGCACCCACACATATGTTGCAGTCCTCTTTTCTCTAATCCTTTGGGATCTTGGGACAAGTCACTGTTAGGGCCTGATTGCCCATGGCCAAAGATGTAAGAAGATTGAAGGCAGGGGTGCCTTACCTGTGTTCTAGGGATGAACTTTGACCTTGAAATGACCCTCATGACAGCCCTTGCTCAGATACCCTAAAGAATCTTCCAAATCACACTCATAAGGTACAAATATATTAATCTTAATGAAGAGGAAATGATGCTAAGGTTTTGTGGTACAATTATAAATTTTTTAATAATTCACATAATAGTGATACACTACCACTGAATTGATGCTTCCAGGGCCTTCAGACAGAACTCTCTCGATCAATGAAGAAGAACTGGAGGGAAGTTTCAGAAAGTGGAACACTGCAAATAAAGGTCCTGAAGAATTATTTAAACAAGAGGTACTGTGTTTCTACCCATGATGTGAGGTTTCAGCAGCCGTTAGAGCTTGATCTTAGCATGGAGCAGGATCTAGTCAGGTACCTGTCTAGTGTACATCCTAACTGATGACTAATTAAGTCAGTGGGTAGCCCACAGGACTTGAGGAGAGGGTGGAGCAGAACAAGAGAAAGATAAGGCCTGTGTTCTGGTTGGGGCAGCAGCATGGTGACTACTAGATCTTTCGAGCACAGGAATTTTCCTTTCTAATCAGGTTGTTTATTTTTATCTTTCCTCTCTGGAAAGTAATCATAAACCAAAGGTGGTGTTTGTTTTATTTACTACCATTTCTCCAGGGGCTGCAATAATGCCCGCTATCCAGTAGAATTTAACAAATATTTGTTGCATGAGTGTGTCTTGCTCATGTAGAGATACCTGCAACTTCTGAAGTGATGCAGTCCTGCCTCACAGACAGCCCCTTCAGCCCCTATCACCAGCACACAGGTTTTCCTCCTCTTTGGTTTCAAATCTGCTCCTACTGTATGAATCTCTCTGGACTTAGGCTTAATGCAAATGAACAAATAAGCTCATAGATACCTGCCTCAGGTGGAGGAAGGGGTTTAACCTAGCGGCCAAAAGATTTAGGAAGTTCCCAAAATGGTTAAACTGAGAGGGACTTTAGCAGTGTAGCTTGATCCTTTTAATTAAGGGAGAAGCAAAAGTGGGATCCAGTGACCCCATTATTGAGTCAGAGGAAGCACCCCATATTGCAGGCAATTACAAAAGAACAGTGGCCAAGCCTTGCTCAGTACCTCTGTGTGGTCACTTCGGTGAACACTGTACACTGCTCACCTTATTTACTCCTCATGACACCCCATTGGACCCTTATTTTATTGTGGTGAAGTTGAGGTTCTGAGAGGGTAAATAGTATACTGTAGGTCACATGCAAGTGAATGGACTTGAACCCAGTCTATCTGACCACAAAGCCCCAGCTTTTAATATCTATGCTATAATGCCAGGTTTTTCCTATAATAGACCAAAAAGACTCTGGGAAGAGGGGGTCTTTGTGATAAGTGTTATACTGAAGACGCAGGACTTTGTTCTTTCACCTCCATTAGCTCACATTCGCCCCTGCCCCCACCCCATGCTTTTTCCTTTCTTGCTCTATGAGCACATATAAGCCCATTCTCACTTCTCAAAACTTGGCTCATGCATTCTCCCCTGGAAGCCCTCCCAACCCTTCCCACCAGTGAGAGGGAGCCCCGCCCTCCCCTCTGTTCCCATATTATGTTATAAGCATGAGTGTCATAAGAACACTTACCCTTGCTTACTTATATGCTTCCCAGACATCTAGCATAGGACTGGAAGACAGTAGATGTTGCTGGTGTTTGTTGATTGACTATATCATTAGGGTTATCTTAGTGCGAGGAACAGATTTTGAATTTGGCTAACTTAAACCAAAAGGTGATGTTCTTGAAAGGGTGTGTAATGACTCACTGAATGAAAGGAAAAGCTGAAGAACTAAACTTGGGAAGGACAGGAGCAGCAAAAGCCCAGGGAGCCAGGTCTCAGGAGTCCACTGCCAGCATATGAACACTATCTAAGACTTGGGGCTTAAGGGGGAAAGGCAAGCTGATAGAATAGATTTATCTACCTACCCTCTTGGCATATTGAAAGAGGAGGGCATCCATCATGATGTATCCACCATGACTGTGCCCAGGGTGAAAATATGGCCCCCCAAAAGCATCACCCAAAGAAAGGTGAAGGATGGTTCCCAAATAGTAAGTGTCCTCTGTGGTGACCCTTCTGTTTTTGATGCAGATGCCTCCAAGATGCAGCTCTCCCACAGTGGGGCCACCTCCTTTGCCACAAAAATCTCTGGAAACCAGGTAGGAGGCTTAAGCATCTCTCTGGAGCCTCTGTGCTCTCATCCCCTCTTGGTACTCCTGAAGTAGAGGATAACTGGCCATGTGTGGTGAGCACAGCCACTGTTCTGGGCACAGCAGCCTTCTGTGGGCAGGGTGTCACCAACCAGACCTACCTTTCCTGTCCCAGAGGGGCTTCCCTTCCCACAGGCTGAGGGTCTAGAAAAGACCTGGCCAGGGGTCGGAGCCTCAGAGGAGAGATGGCTACAACTCATCCATGCCCTCCAGGAGCTCCTCTGAACCAAGATTGTCCCATGAAGTGTATGTTGATCATTTCCATCAGCCTCTTTGAAATGTTCTTGGCACTCTTGGGGTAAATCTAGTCCCTTCACCTCCCAGGCTCTGCAGGCTGAGCCATTTCTCCTCACAGGGAAGTTTGTCCAGTTGCTTTGGGGACAATGCATTTATAATGGGCTGGCCTATGGGGTTATTGGCTGCCACCTGTCTGGCTCCCTCTAAAATTAACCCATTTCTAGATCCCTATATGAGTTCTTTAGAACATGTTTCCAAGTTTAGTCCCATGTAAGGGAGATATGGAGGTTTCACCACTGTGAGCAGGCTCTTTCAGCCAGCATGTCTGGGGAGGACAGCCACAGGCTGAGCTCCAGACTTGCAGTCTATGCTCTCGGAGCCCAACTTTCATACAACACTTTTTCCCCAGAGGCTTTAGCCTCAGAGAAAAATGGCAATGTCGGAGAGCGTGATTGGCCAGTCCTAGGTTTTACAGAGTAAGAAATTTAGTTTATAAGTTCACTCAGGAAATCAACAATGAGGGACTCACACAGACCAGACTCATGAGAGATTATTGTATAAAGAGATGCTGATTTATTTCTATAAACTGAGAAATACAACTGCCAAGGAGACTTGGCTCAAGGTTACTACTCGGTGACCGCTGGTGGCATTGCCTCTTCCCTTACCCATTTGGTGCTCTTCTCTGCAAAATAGCCCCCATGAAAACAAAAATCCTCTGAGCAGACTTCTCAGGCCATAAAGAGCCAGAGCAAAGGGTTGGAAGGTCCTCTTAGGTGCTTCTTTGGAGCAATGGCTGCCTGATGTGTGTGTCTCTGCTCTAAGGAGGCACCAGCTCCTTCCTCCCTGGATGACTGAGACTCACAGACAGGCAGGCATCTGTGCTTTTCCTATCCTTTGACCCTGCACACATTGTTCCTCTTTATGAACACACTGTAATAGTCTCCCACCAATGCAACAGAATTAAGTCTATTCTAACTATTTGAGCGGAACAGAGAAGTTTTATTGGGACTGAAGCAATGCCATCATGCCCTTACCCACACACTCATGCCCTTACCCACACACTGTTGGTCCAGGCGACCCCCATGGTGGGCCAGGCTCATCTCATGTGTTAGCTATTGTGAGAGGGTGATTTTCCCCCTGACCTTTACTCTAAGTCCAAGATAGACTGCTGGTTATGCATTTAAAAAGTCCTCTGCATAAATGATACCATGTACCCTCTTCCCTAGTAACTGTTTTTTTGTTCACTTTCTTTTGGGTCTTTTCAGGGCTCAGAAAAAACTCTCCTGTAGCCTGGAAGATTTGAGAAGTGAATCTGTGGATAAGGTCAGTTTATCAATCTACCCATAAAGATTACTGAGTTACCTCTTTGGACCCAGCACAGTGCTGGGATATGCAGGCAAGTCCTGGTCCCTACCTTGGACGGGCTCTTAAACCATTGCTGTAGAGGCAGAATTAAATGAACATTTTGAGAAAACCAGTCAGGTGTGGACCAAGGCATCCTAGAGACAGGACACATCAGGTAATGCTGCTGGAGTTGATGAGAGAAGAGGTTGTGGTGGGCAACAGCTCAGGTAAAGTCTGGTGGGCACAGGCAGGTTTTGGGAAATGCTAGGGAACAGGAGGAGATAAGGTCAGAACCATGCGTCCTATCAAGTCAGAGAAGATCTTTAATACTGGCCCTATCTTCCCAGGGTCCTTGGGATCATTGCAGAGGTTTTGAATTAAAAAGTAATATGGATAAAGGGAATGACCCCTGGAGTAAAGTCTGGGATGATTTAGAAGATTAGAGAGGCAGCTTTTGGCAAAATCTAGAAAGATAGGAGGGCTTTATGGCCCCTTACTTGGGGTGGCCCTTGACCATGTGGGTGGACCCTATGCTGGAGGATCACAGGCTCTTGGGCTTAGTCACGAGAGAACGAGGAATCCTGCCCTGATGGCCTCCAGGGAGCCCAGGCTGCACATTGTCCCCTGGTCTCCAGCAGCGTGGCAGTCTTCCATGGACACAAAAGAGATACATAAAAGCTGGAGTTGGCGGGAGCCATGGGCTCACCCAGTGACTTTGTTCCCACAGCCATGTGCCTCTCACTCCCCTGGTCAGCTTGCTGGAGGCCCAGGATGTCTGTCCATGGGTTGGACAGGGCCCTGTGTTTCCTGCCATGGATGGTGATTACCTGATGTTAAGGTGGGGGAGGGGGATGAGTAATTCAGATGTGAGCAGGTGGGTGGTCCTGATTTGTTGTTTGTGACTAACACAGGTCTCTTTTCCTCCACATAATTGAAATCCTCGTGTCACTCCATAGGGTGTCAATGGGAACAAGCTATCCCCAGTGGTAGATCCTAAGGTACGCTAACTTCATGTCCCTGTCACCTAGTTGTGGTTGCACTGTTTGCTGGAGTGTTTTAGCAATTTGTAGTTTTTGTAGCCTTAAAATACACTAACCATAATGAGTGAGAAGGCAAAAGGAAAGGCAAAATTTCTTCCTCCCATTTTATTTTTATGTGCACCTAGATGTATAAAGTACTTTCACCACCATTATCTGTGGGATAGAATTTATTATTATCACCTCCATTTTATAAACTCAGGGAAACTAATCTTTAACTCATCTATCTAGATTTATAATTGCTGGGATGGGGATGCTGTGGTCTCAGCACACAGAAGAGCGTGACAGCTCTCATCCTTTATGTGCTGATGTGTCATGGTTAAAAACCACAGGAACAGGGCTGGGGATTTAGCTCAGCGGTAGAACACTCGCCTAGCATGTGGAAGGCTGTGGGTTCCATCCCCATACCACGAAAACAAAACAAAACAAAAAATCCACCCACGGGAGTAGACTTAGTTCCATTTTAATGAACAAGTCGTTTAAAAATTCCATTAGAGCTGTTTTTCTCCTAGAAAACCTGTTGTGGGAAGATGATTAAGTTTCCAGGTTGGTGTACAAATGTTGAGCCCTTAATGAACTGAAGCTTCATATAATTAGCACAATTTCTTCCACACCCAGCCATCATTTATAACATCATATGGGAGAATGTATTATGCATGACCCTTCTCTTGTCCTCTGTCTTGAAATGAAACAGGGGCCTCATTGCACATGGACTTCAGCCTGAGAGGGCCGTTTTACATTTTCGTACCACTGTGACAGAACGGGGCATCTCTTCTATAACTCTGTACAAGGGGAAGATCTCTTCTATTACCTCTACATCCACATAAGGGGCTTCTCTACATTTTCATATTTGTAGCAGTCACTACAATTAGGCAGCCATTCCTTGGGCTATCTGAATTGTAAAGTAAAAGTCTTCAGCCTGATCCCCTGTCCTGGTGCTTCAGGCACACAGTCCTTTGAAGCCAGGCTTGTATGGTCCATTGGCAAATTAAAAGCCTTCCCGTAGACTGCTCCGTGGCACCCAGCAGTCAGTCCCTCCTCCCTCCTCAGCCTCCCACATGTGTAAGTGACCACCTGCTCCTTTGGAAACATGCCTGGTTCAGCTCACACTTTTTGTTTTTTTAATATACTTTTATTGATGCACTGTAGTCTCATGCCATAATGTAGTGCAGAGCAATAGGGACATACATGCACACAGCACTTGGTGAGCTCCCCCCTCCTCCCTCCCCTTCACCATGCATGATATTAAGATTGTCATTGGTATTTTCATATATGTACACTGATTTGATTATGAAGACATATGAGTGATGTGGGACTGCTTATAAAGAGAACATATTCTTAGTTAAAAGATTAATTCTTACATGACTTTGAGCATAATCACAATCTTTTGTGGGTTAGATTAGTTCAAAGTGGCCACCTCTCTGCACGCGCACGTATACACACACACACACACACACACACACACACACACACACACACACACACCCTTGGTCCTCCCAGGACCATTCCACGGGAGCAGCAACTTTCTGCAGCATTCCCTAACCTCAGTGTAGCGCCCTCACTTTGACTGTCCCTTGCTTTCTGTCATTATATCCTAAGACACCCCTTTGTATTTTTTCCGGTTCTGACTGTTAGACACACATTCTGAGCTACTCCAGAATGTCTGTTCCCTGATCTGGCTCTCCTGTGGGATGAGGCTGTCTCCCCTACTCCTAACAGCTCTGGCACTGAGTCCCTCCAGCCCTCTCTGAGTGCTCCATTCTCAGTGCCAAACGTCCTCTTCCCATCTGCGTGGATCACTAGCCTTTAAAGCACTAGTTTCTCAAGGGATTCTTTAAATTTGCCCTGGGCCAGTCTTGGGCATGATATTTTAGATGCAGTCTGGCCTGTGCCTTCCTTGATCTAGGGTCTGCTGTTCTAGATTGCTGTTCCTCTAGGACCCAGCATGTATATTTTCCAGGCTTCTCTTTATCTGCTCTCCAACTATGTGCTAGGCTCTGCACATAGGTCATTTCATAGCAAACCAGAGGCAAGAATTATTATTCCCTATTTAGAAATAACAGAACAGAGGTTCTGAGAGGTTAAAGTCTGACTCAAAGCCTAGGATCTCTCCCTCTGGCGGGCCACCTCTCTGTTCTAATTTAAAGCAGCTGGGTCATGGGTTCTGTGCTGTTCCTTCACTGGGGTTTCTATTTCCCCATAACCAGGGTTAATCTTCTCAGAGACACAACAGAATTGGGGTCAAGCATTCCTGTCTCCTCTGTGTCCTCTCTTGACATCACACCACTTTCTCCAGCAGTGAGTTTTCTTCTTGGCCTGAACAGAGTTCAGAGAGCCCTCTCCATTGCCCTTGGCTCCTTGTGCCATGTTTCTTACAGGTCTGGAGCCCCATACCCGGGTCAGGTGCACGTTCTCAGGGAGCTCCACAGGTGGCCCCTATCGGAGCCCTTGTCCTTGGCTGTCTCTGCCCTGCCTTGGGGGAGCCTGTGTGATGATATGACCAAAAATGTGTTTTGAGAGCCCTCCCCCTCCCATATTCCTGTGTAATATGGAACTTGGAGTCTTGCCCTTCAGTTCCCTAAACTCTTTGAACACTGCCTTCCCACGGTCAGGGGTTCCCGCGTCTGACTGTGTATCAGAATAATCTGAGACGCTTGTTAAAAATACACACTCCTGGGGTGTGCTCATGAGGGGCTGATTCACAGGGCCAGGGAGGAACCTGGGAATTCATGTTGTTTTTGCAAGAGCCCCAGGTGAGCGTGAAGCAGCCAGTGCGTGAACTAGAGCCGGTAAGCTGTTGGTCTCCTCCACATGTCTGCTCACGCCCAACCTCTACTGCACCGGTCATCATGAGCCGGAAAAGCTCATGCTCTTCAGCTCTCAAGGTTCTAATTGCTTCTATTCACCAGCCAGTTCTTTCAGAAATCCTTAAGAATTGAATCTCCTCTCCCCATATCACTCCTTTCTATTTATAGGGGGTTATTTTCAATGTTCAATGAATGAACTGAATTTTAGACAATTTCTGAGACATGCATTTATAGGCAAACTGAATTCAGAAATGTATTAAACCCTTGACTTGTAGCTAAATGAAACTTGAAAAGATGTCTCAGTTATGGGCAGGCTCCCATTATTGTTCTGATTTACTGGTTTCAAAATCTGTTTTGTCTTTCATATTACTTTTCTTCTGGGTCCAATCAAGTGATCCACAGTTGGTTCCCTCAGTGATATTGCTTCAGTTTCTCTTTTCTTTTATCTTACTATTGTAATGCAAGATAATTCTACTATGTTTCCCTTGGGTTTGCAGATTTAGGGACCATTACATGCTTCTTGACCAAATAAGTGCTATTCTTCTTCCTTTTTTAATCAACTTGTTTCTTTGGGACTCTTTATGTGGCCAGGGTCCAAGCAGATAGTCTGCTGTACTGGAGCTATGCCTCAGACAATGAACCTTAGACAATGATCCTAAGTTCCAAAGGGAACTCTGTGTTGGCATGTAGCCCTCAGGCCCATTCCCTGTTGTCATCCTCCCAAGTGTGTGTATACCTTCTTGCTTTACCTTAACATGATGTTTTTCAAAAGCATTTTTATCACAACACAGACATTTTCTTCTGCTGCTTCAAATTCAAATTTTCTTCTACTCTTCTACTCCTTTTTTTTTTTCTGATACTGGGGATTGAACCCAGAGGCATTCTATCTCCAAGCTACACCCCCAGCCCTTTTTTATTTTGAAACAGGGTTGCTGAGGATCTGGCTTCGTTGCTGAGGCTGTCTCAAACCTGCGATCCTCCTGTCTCAGCTTCCCAAGTACTGGGATTACAGGTGTGCACCACCACGCCTGGCTCAAATTGAAATTCAACCCCCTTGCCCGGTGTAGCATAGCCTCTGTCAGCCAAGACACAAATAATTTGTGCAGTTGTCCAAGTCCTTTCAAAGATCTGCCTTGGCTGGGTCTGAGTGAGGGTCCTGCTTAGCAAATGTGTCTCTTTATTGACCATAGAAAATCAAGCTTGGGAGAACAGGGAAACCCAGGCCAGACTGACCACATTCTTCTCTCTCAATGTTGTTCATATATATATTTGAGATAAAACACTAGGTAGAGAATTCTGGCTTGTATAGTTGAAGATCTCAAAGGATGATTCATGGCTATTAGGCCAGATGGCAAAGGCCCTCTTTGCAAGACATGTGCACTTCCTGCTCAGGGGCAGTTGCAATCAGCCCTGGATCTAGGCTTGACTCTATCTGTCCCTGTCTCATTGTGTGGGCAAGTCTCTCCCTTTCTCAGAACTCTGATCCCCTTTCCTGACCTAGGTTACATTATCTTTGAGAGGTTTTTGAGTCAAGTTAAGTGAACAGTGACTCTTGGAGAACAGAGAATTGTTTGCCTATCCAAGGATTTCCTAACTGGGTTAGAGCTTGAGTTTCAGGGTTAATTCAGCATCTCTCCTTCTCTTTTCTTCCAATAGGACAGTCCTTTCCTGGTGGAACAGAAATACCCTACATTACCTGGGAAGCTTTCGGGAGCCACACCCAATGGAGAAGCTGCCAAATCTACCCCAACTGCCTCCCAGCCTGATCCTGCAGGAAGCAGCCTGCTAAGGCTGAGTGAGTGTCCAGCCCTTGGGCTGGTGGCTTCTAGAGCAGGATCCTTAGCACTTAGAGTTATTGAATGGGATCTCTGTACCTGCCATCATAGCCCGCATCAAGAATGGTGGGGGTGGGTGCTGGGGCAGTTTGTACCCCAAAGCAGTCCTACTTTTAAAGGCCCCCAGCCTAGGCAAGCCATTTCCTAAGGTAAACACTTCAGAGTTGTATAAAACCAGGCTGTGTATGCACCCCGTTCTTTCCCATTACTCTCACTCCCATTACTTCACTCCCATTTTCCTCTCTTCTTCCATTCCTCCTCTCTTGCACCCCTGCCTGTCCTTCCCACCACTCTTCTTTTCCCTTCTTCATCCTTCCACCCTTCCTGCCTCTCACTCTTTCTTCCTCTGTCACCCTGGACTTCTCGCTCCTGTCTGCAGCCTACTTATTACCAGTAGGATAGTAGTGTGTGCACTCTTCAAGTGAGAGCATTTCCTGGGGAAATGACATCAGTGCTAGTGGGCAAGGAAGTCAATCCGCAGGTATCCTTTTGGAAGTTGGGAGCTGAAGCCATGAGCTCTTTGCTGCTTTTCATCCAAAATAGACTATCTTTTCCCCAAATCAGCAGAAGATTCAATAAGGCCCAGGAAGGGAATGTTCTAGACCTAATGGTGCTCTCCTTTCCTCTGACTCCTCTGCCCAATGGTTCTGAGCCAGCCTGTGTGTTCTCTCATGGAGGCCAGTTCCACTCTGGGCTGCAGGAGCTCCAGATAAACTCTTGAGTGGGTGTGTCCAGTGACACGTAGTGGATTCACAGCAGCTTCAGATCGTTCCTGTCTGATTGAGTGAGCCCC
The DNA here is from genome assembly GCA_004027185.1 of Glis glis. Lineage (NCBI taxonomy): Eukaryota > Metazoa > Chordata > Mammalia > Rodentia > Gliridae > Glis > Glis glis. The sequence goes on from PVJS01003341.1 coordinate 28,226, forward strand.
GGCACCTGAGCAGGAGCCATGTGTGGCCCAGTGTGTTCAGCTCCTGCTGAGATCATTCCTCTCTCCCCGCATGTGCACACCTCAGCTTACCAGGAAGTGGCACCAGGAGCGTTTGTTCCCTTGCGTGAGGCCTTCTCTCAATGCACTGACCCCATTGGCCAGACTCGGTCACCACTGACCCCATCTTTCTTCATGGGATTATTTTTCTTTCTGTTTGAGTTTTTCTCTCTTGCTTGATGATACTCTTTTTTTTTTTTATTTCTTTGCTTCCCTGTAACTCTGTTGGGCTGGACTTTGGCCTCTCTTGTTTCTTCATGTGGCTTCTCTGCTTCTTGGTTGGCTGGAGATCGTGGCCGGAGTGTCAGTGCCCCTGTATTAGGTACTGTACCTGTTCCAGGTGAGGTGGAGAGTGAGAATGCCTTTGTTTCCCATTTCCCATCCCTGACGCCTCCCCATCCCAAATGCTCAGCCGAGGTCCCCCTCCTGCCTGCATTGCTACATCTCCTCTGAGAAGAAAGAGCAAGCTCCTTGTTGAATAATCCACAAATACTTGGACCCTAAACCCTTAGAATTAGAAGACATTGGCTCACCCAGATTTGAACCACCACGCTCACTAATTCTTTAGCGAGAAAGCCTGCAGTGTGCCTGAGCCCCCAATGGCTTCTGGGATCATGGTGTGGAGTTCTGCCCTGATGGCAGAGCTGGGCAGAGTCTTCTGGACTCCCAGAAAGATGGCCCAGGCTTGGGAGGGGATTCCAAAGGGCCCCTTATCTGATTCACACACATTTCATCTTTTAAACCTCAGGAGACACAGAAGGCGGTTGGGAAGATGCTCCTGTGACCAACGACCTCTCATCCACCTCGTCGGGTACTGAGTCAAGCCCCCAGTCTCCCCTGACACCAGATGGTAAACGGAGCCCCAAAGGCATCAAGAAATTCTGGGGAAAGTAAGTTGGTAGTGATGATCATACTCATTTTGCTTGGAATTAATTTTCTTCTTGATCGGGCAGAGTCTACATAAAGCCCTGGTTCATCAGACACTGGAGCAGCAGTAAAAACAGAGCAGTCATATTCAGAGAGAAGAATTGGAATTATTTTTCAGGGCCCAGAGAAGAAGTATGGAAGGTGCCCATTAAATAGAGCCAGTTGCCTTACATGTCACTCATTCTAGGTGTCTATCCATCCCACATACCCTGGTGACATTTTCTGCTGCTTTTACTACATGGGTTTTGGGAGAGGCACAGATGAGGCTGGATTCTTCCTTCTTAGGGGTCAGTTTGTGTCTTATGAAATCTTTGAAGACAGAAAGCTGAGAACTTGCTGGCTCAGTGATCCAGTCTGTAAAATGAGGCAGAAACCAGAGCCTCCCAGAAACCAACTTTTACTTTGACCCCAATGTGGAGTGGCCCAAACCCAAGAGGCAGGTTTAGAATTGAGGCTCAGGTCCTACTGAGGAATGGTCACGGGTCATGAACCTTGATCTTTGGGGAGGCACTAGTAGGCAGTGCCACTCTGAGTCCGGCCTGCCTGGCTCTGCCTACAAAGGAGGGGTATACTGCCTCTAGGCCTGTGAACCATTCCTGGACAATCTCTGTGGATTCCTCTCCATGCAGAATCCGAAGAACTCAATCAGGAAATTTCAACACTGATGCACCAGGGATGGCAGAGTTTCGACGAGGTGGGCTCCGGGCAACTGCAGGGCCAAGACTCTCCAGGACCAGAGACTCTAAGGGACAGAAAAGGTAAGGCTCCCTCCAGTCCATCTACAAAGAGCTGTGTGAGATCCTGGCCAAGCCAGGTGGAGTGGGGACAGGGGCTAGATGTCCCAGAGCCTGCAGAAATGGCAGGCAGGAACCCCCAGTACAGAGCTTCTCAGCTCACCCATTTGGCCCTCATGGGTGTTGCTTAGGCTCATTGGTACTGAGGTAAAGGCAAGAGGCTCCCAGCTGGAGGTGGTGCACACCTGCAACCCATTCTTAGCTGTGCCTTTGCACACTGGTGCAGCCATTCAGAGCACAGATTGTAGTATCCCAGACCTGGATTGAAATCTCTGCTCAACCACTTCCTAGCTGTGAACCCTAAGCTAAGTTATATAACCTTTCTATTCTCTCATTTCCTTGTTTGTAAAATGGGCCTCAAAAACAAGTATTGTATTAAAGTTCGTATGAGGAGTACATGAGCTACTATAAATCTAACCCAAACACCAGCGCCTGCCACTCAAGGGTCACCATCCTCAGTGTATTTGGGAAAGATAGCATCATCTCCTACCTGCCCCTGGGCCAGCCCCCTCCTTTCACAGCCTCCCAAGGGAGCGTCAGTGGAGCAGGCTGCACCTCCATTATCCTTCATAATCCCATTATACCAGATTATACCAAGGGGTGGTAACTAAAGGGAGCTGCTAAAGCATGAGTGGCACTGGAATCAAAATGGTGAGTTTCACAGGACTGTCCCTATTGCGCCCTAATAAAAAAGCATAAAAAAACCTTAAACTTTTCCAGAGGTGTTGTTGGTGGACATCTTCCAGTTACTATCCTTAGCCCCTTTCCTTCGCTCTCCCAGCTCTAAGGAAAAGTGTTTCCCTTCAAACCTGCACAGGTGAATCTTTACTCCTGTGTTTTGGGAAAGCCCCTGTTCACATCAGGCAGTCCTGATACATCACATCCAACAGAATGCCTTCTTAAGTCTGAGTTACAAAGGCAAGGTCATTACTTCTGGTGACCTTGTTCAGGATTGGATTGTGTCGTATAAAATCTAACCAAAAGGTGAAAAGTAGGGCTAACTCTTAAGGATAGTGCCTTCAAAGTTGCTATGTACCAGTGTGAAGTATAGATAATTACTGTTCAAGATGGCTACAACTCAAATATTTAGTTCTTAGAAATAATACAGCCTAGAGTTCAGGAGAGGGAGAAGGGCATCTCCCTAAACACATGCTATTGTTCATACACCTGCACCCGCTGGAAGGGAGCCCTGACTTATATTGCACATCAATGATATACCCACCCCCAGCTTGTCACCCTCAAGTTTCAAGGCTTTGCCAGGTCCTCCTGCTGTTTGAGATCTGGGACCTTTCCGGGCCCACCTTTTATTTAATATGAGTACCCCCACACTTACATTCCAGGTGCCTGGAAAAGAAACACGAGAGTGCATAGACCTCCTGTGCATGCCCCCCCCCCAGGATCAAGGAGAGTGGTGTTGACACTTCTAGTCACAAATGTAAATTCTCAGTAAATACTGAATTTTAGAGGCTAGGGAATCTAAGGACATGGTCTGAGAGGCCAGAGGCCAATTCAGAACCAAAGAAAACTTACCGACGTATTTCATAATTCATTCTGATTTACTGAGCAATTTTCCTAATTTAAATATTACTGTTGTTTTAATTTTTTTCTGAGACGAAAAACTAAAACTGTAGTAAGCTTGAATGATTCATCTTTGTTCCAGTTCTGTTTCTTTAAGGATTGGTTCTAGAGGGGAATAATAGAGTCAGGGTATAAAATACTGGACCCACCCTCGGGCATTTTCCTAGAGTAGGGCTGCATTGGGAGGGAGCCTTTGTGCATCCTGCCAGTATGGGGAGGGGAACGGGGTGACCAGTGTCAGGAACCTTCCCTGCCAAAGGAAAGCAACTGCCATTCCAGCCACAGGGCTGCTCCGCTGGAACTTCTTGGTGTAGTTAACCATAGCAAGGGTTATTAAAGGAATAAGAGCCGAAGAGGTCCTGATAAGATTGTACTTATCGTGTGTCTGTGTGTGTGTGTGTGTGTGTGTGTGTGTGTGCCTGTGTCTGTGTGTCCGTGTGTGTGTGTGTGTGTGTGTGTGTGTGTGTGTGGTGGTGTATGTGTGGTACTGGGGATTGGGGTACTCTAAATCGAGTCACAACCCCAGCCCTTTTTAATTTTGTTTTGAAATAGGGTCTCACTAGGTTGCTGAAAGTCTCAGTATATGTTACTGAGGCTGGCCTCAACCCGTGATCCTCCTGTCTCAGCCTCCCAAGTACTGAGATTACAGGCATGCTCCATCACATCCAGCTATGTTTATCTTAGCAGTGTTTAAGTGTTTAAGTTACTAGTTGAAAGGAAAGGTCATTATTACCATTATTAAGCAGAAATTTGATATATGCTAATGTCTGGATTTATAGTTTATACATATTAAAAGTATAACCTTTAAAAATATGTCACTAATATTCTTATAGGAAAAGTACCTTGTTACTGAAAGCCTCTAGCTCCTGAACCTTTTTTTTGGCAGAAAAATATATGTTTTAAAATATGATATTTGATAATAACATCTTGTAGGGACTCTAGTGTCTTCCCCCCACCGTAAGGTTTTACTGACTCACACTGCAGTCAGCACTGCTGCACAGGAATAGCCCATTACCCCACATCCTTGTCAGTATTCAGTATTTAAAATTTTTCCTGTTCAAACTTATCTACTTTGATAGACGTCCAAAAAATTACACTTGTATCGTTAATTTAGTTGACATTTTTTGCCAATTTTATTTCATTATTAATGTCTTTCTTAAAGATGTCTGTCTTCTTTCCACATACTAAGGCATTAAGCCATGTCTAATAATTGTGACAAAGTATTGAGAGGCTTGTGGCAGAATTCTACTATTGTTTGTAATGTAGTGAAGTATAAGGCAGACAGGTCCTAGAGCTGCAGGTTGGATTCCATCTTTGTGGAGGGGTTTTCTGAGCTGATCTACTGAGGGTGTTACCCTTCGGGACTCCTGCTTTATGAGCGTGTCCAATCAGACTGCCTCTCTATCTCAGGCCCCATTTTACTGTCTTTTTCCCACATTCATGGTCAGAGTCAGATTTATCATGAATGTAAAGAAGCTTAAACTTACCAGGGTCCAGCGAGGTTCTAATCAATGTATTGACAGGACCAAGTGTTTTGAAAATTCTGCATAAATAAGGTATTTTAAACACAGTCAATTTAAAGACTGATGAGTCTTTATTCTAGCTTCCCTTGGTCTACACTGTCCCTTAGATCATGTAATGATGGAATAGCCATGGGGATCCTGGGGAAGTTGAATTGGGGATCCATTCAGTTTGGGTTTAGTAGGATTTGTGAGTGTGATTTGTAGTCACTTCATATTTTGTTTAGTTATGTTTAGTTAAATAGCTATTCTAGTGTAAAAATGGCTTCCATGATTACTTTCCATTTTTCTAAACTTCCCTGCACTCTAATACAAAGATGCAAATCAGAGGTCATGTTCCAGTATGAATGTGTCCTCAGGCACTCCATACTGGAAGTATGGGATAGTGGAAACAAAACCATGTTCGAGACATAGAAAACCAGAAGCTAATCTATGGAAATTCTTGCCAGTCATTAGATCTGCAAAATCCTAAGCAGGAGATTTGGTTTTCTTGAATGCTTAATAAAACAGAAATTCTCTCCTGTAAGGAATGTACTTGCTAATGAAGTGTATGCAATTATGAATGTGCCATACGCTCCCCCTACCATGGGACTGGCGTATTTGATAGTCTCAGTTACATCATTTTAATGGCAGTTTGGAAAGATATTTTGGAACGTGTCAATAGAACAGTAAGTTGAGTTGTATACGAAAGGCATCTTCTCTGTCATCTCTAAATGATTTCTTAGCATGTTCAGCCATGTTCCTGGGAGAGGGTATGGGACATCCTGGCTCTGAGAGAAGCTAAGGTGATTCTGGGTCTGATACTGTGGGAACAGCACATGACTGGGCCAGAGGCAAGGGGATGCTTGAAACAATAAATGAGAAAACTACAAAGATAAGGAGCTCTAGGTTGGTTTGAAAGGTCTACAGGTTAGAGGCTTTCAAATTATCATCTCAAAAACACGTGTTTCCCCCTTCAGAACTGAAATATCCCCCTGATATATAGAATATTTGTTTTTTTCCCAATTTTCAGGAATGAGGAAATGAATGAAAGAAAAACCCAACAAAATATGAAATAAAAGTGATAAAATAAACATTGACATTGAGAGAAATTCTTCTCACATTAAGAAATAAATTGTAAACAACAACAAAAATGCTAGATCTTATCAAAAGCAGTAAGAGCAAAAGATAAATTTCAAACAGAAATAGTGAATAGGTTCTTAGGATATCATCCATATAAAGTAAATCATATGGTCATATTGCAAAAAGATTACAATTCCTTGCTGATTTTACATGATATACCTGCATCAACAAAGATAACATAAAACTCATGCTACCATCATAAGGATATAGACAACACACCAATTCATGAATATTCTCAACTCAAAGACTAAGATTAACTACTGCACTAGAAAATTTGAATGCTGTATAGTTTACCACTCACATATACAAGATATTTGATAGATGTTTTCCTAAATTTAACCCGTGATTCTAAAACTATACATGATATTACCAATTATAAATTGTGAAGCTGAAACATTTTTTAAACTCTCATAATAAAAAACAAATGTTGACAGTCATACTAGAAGAAAGACGGAATCAACCTCTAGTGACATAAAATATTACAGAGTTGTGGACATATGAAGAAGCAGTCAAAGAGTACATGCCCAAAATATGAGAATAAAAGTGCTATAGAGGTATATCTAGGAATTAATAACATATTATTTTTATTTATTTTGTGATGTTTCTTAGTTTGGTTAAGTTTGTGATTTGCTTTCTCATTCTAAATATTAACAAATTCTATATTAAAATTTTGTACTTTTCTTAAAGAGGATACCTCAAATTTTATAAGCTCCAGGCCTCATAAAACCTGGATCTGGCTGGGTGTGGTGGCGCACGCTTGTAATCCCAGTACTTTGGGAGGCGGAGACCGGAGGATCCGGGTTCG
>PVJS01003341.1:35128-76576 GCA_004027185.1 Glis glis
CAAAAAAAAAAAAAAAAAAACCTGGATCTGTATCTATCGTGGACTCATTAAAACCCAAATTCTGGGCTAAGAGTGGTCAGCTCGTGCCCCAGAGCATACATCATCTCTGGTGTTGGCACTAGAATGGTGCTTTCTTGTTATTCTGGCCCTTTAAGGAATTCCCTCACTTTAAGAACAGTTCAGCCAGGTATTAAAAAAACATTTTTTAAATTGCTGTATATTAGGGATATAGTTGGGCATCGGTACCTAGAGGTTCCACATCTGCAAATTCAAACAAGTGAGTATAAAAAATGTATTTCAGTCTATAGTGGATTGTACTGAACATGCACGGACTTTTACTTGCCACTATAGCGATTTACATGGCATTTGCATTGTATTAGGTATTATAAGTAATCTAGAGATGAGATAAAGTATATGGGAGGATGTGTGTAGGTTATATGTAAATACTATTCCATTTTATATAAGAGACTTGAGCAGCCTCAGATTTTGCTATCTGCAGGAGTCCTGGAACCAATTCCCTGTAGACACCAAGGGGCAATTATATTTTCCTAGGAAAGAATCTTTCTGAATATCTAGTTTTCTATAAACTGTAACTCCCCATTTATTTTTTAAATGAATATAAAGTTGCCTTGTCCAACCCTCCCCACCCCCAAAACTCTATCAGAGTTTTGAGTGTGGCATTATATTCACAATTTAAATGCAAAACTGGTATCTTCAATGGTTAGCTTTTAATACCTAGTCTTCCTGTCTGGGAACAGGACCTAGCTCCTCATTTATTCATGTCTTCTTGGTGTGTTGCTTAGTTGAGGATCATTGGTACCACATCACTCCACTCTACCCGTTCCCACTCCTATGCACAATCCTATGCATAGTCACATGGGTCCACACATTCCTTGTTAAGGCCTTTCCTAGACAATTTATGATTTGGGTTACTATGGGTGGGATTTTTTTCATTGTGTTAACAAAAGTATTAGTATTTGTGCACAGATGGTGTGTAGAAATTTGATGATTTTTGCAATGTAATATACATAGCACATATGTATATATAAGGATGTAGGTGTATTTTATCACTAGCCACCTTATTGAGCTCTCTTGGTTTTTCTAGGTGGGCAGTCCTACCATCTGTAAAACGTCACATTCTTTTATTTCTACTTTTCTAATACCTATATTCACTTTATTATTTATTCTAGATGCAATTCTCAGACTAGTGTTATTAGTAACTACTCATAAAATATATATTGTCTTTTTATTGATTTTAGTATGATGCCCCCAGTCTTTTGTAAATAGACAAGGTATTAGCTGTTGTTGACTAGAGAGTTTTTGTTCCTTCATGTTTCAGAATTGATCATCTTTTTCTATTTTTCTAAGCATTTTCCTAAGGAAAAGTTCTGAATCCTGTGGACAAAAGTGAGTTAGTTTTGGTTGTTCATCCTGACGGGGCCACACTCTGGGATTGTGGCCTGTCGAGGTGTACGTGGACCTGTGGACTACACTCTCCTGAGGATCATATAGGCTGCCCTATGCTCTAATTAGCTGGATTTGAAACTCACCATGTTATCAAGCAGTATCTAGAGTGTACTTCATATGAGGGGGTTGTAGTAGAATTTTGTCTACACCCATGATGGGAGTTGTTTATTAAAAGATAGTTCCTTTTTTGTGAGGCTTTATTATATGCAGAACCTTGGGCTCTCCACTAATAAGTGCGTGCTGTCTCCCTGCTTCCCAGTGACGCCAATGCCCCCTTTGCCCAGTGGAACACAGAGCGTGTATGTGCGTGGCTGGAGGACTTCGGCCTGGCTCAGTACGTGATCTTTGCCAGGCAGTGGGTGACATCTGGCCACACATTACTGACAGCTACCCCCCAGGACATGGAAAAGGTAAGGGCTGAGCATGGGGCCAGGAAGCACCCATTTCTCCCAAGACCACTGCATGGGCAGGTGAAGGCCCCCCACTCCACTACACATACTCAGGAGGATGGACGGGGGAGGCTGAGATTCCCTCAGGAGCTGCAGGTTGACCTCCCAGTGCACTCTGCAGAGATCTGCGGCCACAGACCATCTCCACCCTGACACCACATCCTCTGAGGACCAATTTGCCTGCCAAAATTTCACATCTGGTCTTCATCTTTTAATTTCAGGAGCTAGGAATTAAGCACCCTCTCCACAGGAAGAAGCTGGTTTTAGCAGTGAAAGCCATCAACACCAAACTGGAAGAGAAGTCTGCACTGCTCGACCATATTTGGGTGACACGTAAGGACAGGCATATGTGTATTAAGTGTGGTTCTGGCAGATCCTAAGGGTAGAAAGCATGTCCCTGTTGAATGCATTCCTCAAAGACAGCTGTGTCCTTGTGAGAGGCAGATGGATTACTAAACTTTTTGGGGAATTAAAACTGGATTTTTGATAATTATAGTTGTTGCTTTTATTTCCTCAACATCCATATTCTCCTATTTTCATGATTCTAACACATCTGTTTTTTCTGTATCCCTAGGGTGGCTTGATGATATTGGCTTACCCCAGTACAAGGACCAGTTTCATGAATCCAGAGTTGACGGACGAATGCTGCAATACCTAACTGTGGTGAGGATGTTTCCTTTAAATATTTCTGTTGTTCCTGTGAGTGTTCCACTCAGATCTGCCCAGGATAGTTATTTTAAACTCAATTCCACCCCCTCCCTCATAGTCTTAAGGCCTTGAAATAGTATCAGTTGTCATATAAAAGGTCTCACATGGCAGAGTACAAGCCATGCTGATATGAAAAGCTATTGGTGTGTCTGCTTACACTTTCCTGAAGTATGGAAGACTTGTCTGTGTTTGGTCTGGGAAGATTCTCTGGGGTCTTTTTTCACATGGGAAACTAGTTCATCAATCAAACTTTTCTCTTCCAGAATGATTTACTCTTCTTAAAAGTCACCAGCCAACTACATCATCTCAGCATCAAATGTGCCATTCACGTGCTGCATGTCAACAAGTTCAACCCCCACTGCCTGCATCGACGGCCGGCTGATGAGGTGAGGGCAGGAGGGTAGCTCTGCAGGTAGCCCTGAGCCAGGACACCTGACATGGTGTGCAAGAAAGTAGGAAAGACATCATCAGGCTGAGACAGGAGGATCGCAGGTTCAAGGCCAGTTTCAGCAACTTAGTGAGGTCCTCAGCAACTTTATGGACCCTGTTTCAAAATAAAATATAAAGTAGGGCTGGGGGTGTAGTTTGGAGGTAGAATGCTCCTGGGTTCAATACCCAGTATCACCACCAAAAAAAAAAGACATCATCATCACAAAATGGCTGTACTTTGGACCATGGGGCTTGGGATTCTGGTACCCAAAATACCTCTGTTGCCTATGCTTTGTGTCCCACAGTAGCCACTACGCCTCCAATCTTCCACCCTCCCTTAGGGAGACAAATGCTATGCAGTGTGAGTGGCAACAAGTCTTTCAGTCATAGTGATTAAAGGAGATGAGGAGATGGTGCACAGGAGAGAGGATGGGAAAGACACAACAGAAATAACGGGAGTGAAAGCAAGCAGAAGAGGAGAAACAAGGAGCCTGTAAGGAATCAGACATTTCAGAATAGTTTTCCCTATTTGTACATCCAAAATTAACCAGTCTCCAGGCCTAGGTACACAGGACCCATGAACAGGTCTTACTAGAGAAGAATAGTGTAGGCAAACACAACAACCCAAATCCTGGTGAAGTATCTGATAGTGTTCTAGCAACCTCGCAGTTGTTAGTGAGCCCCAAACTGAAAGGCTGTCAGTCACATCCCACCTCCTCTGTTCCTGGGAACTATGTCTAACTCTGCTTCCTGAGGGATTAAAAACTCCCACCTCGACCCACCAGGTCCCGTCTTCTTGCTATTCAATAAATATGTTTTGCACGCCTTCTATATGTCAGGCACAGCGCTGGGCATTTTGAAGACTATGATGTCATGCCAGAGCACTGAGGCATAAGTATCTTCATGTGTGCTCCCCTAAAACATTTGGCCACACCAGGGAGATCTTTTGTCTATAAAACACTTGGTTATAATTGAATCTTTAAAATTCTCTTGAATCGCTGAATGAAAAATTGTATGCCTTCGTGTATTTGTCCCAAAGTTAGCTAAAAAATTAGGGAGTAGCAGGACTCTGGATTCAGATATCTTGGTGTAGAAGACCCTGCAAGATTCAGGGAAGGCTTTGTTCTTGGAACTGGGAGGCTTTCCGGCAGGAGGTGTTGTTGGCCTGGGTCGCTAGGCTTGTAGTTCCTCTCTTCTGTTGAGGCATCTGGGGCAGGGTCCTTCATGGGGACTGAGCTCTCAGAGAACCATGATGGGACCATTAAGTGTAATGTCTTCACTCTCCTTCTCACAGAGTAACCTGACTCCCTCAGAAGTCGTGCAGTGGTCCAACCACAGGGTGATGGAATGGTTGCGATCTGTGGACCTGGCGGAGTACGCACCCAACCTTCGAGGGAGTGGTGTCCATGGAGGTCTCATTGTGAGTGGCTCTCTGAGCGAGTCTGCTAGCCTTGGTGCAGACTGGGGTATTCAGAAATGAATGTCCTAAGGGCTGGGCATATATTCAAGTAAAACAAAAAGTAGAAACGTCATCTACTTACATAATCTGAAGCCTCAAAGAAAGTATTTTGATGATTTGTAGTGGAGAATTCATATGCCTCATGGAAACAAGATGGCTCCTGTAAGGACTTCCTCAGCTACAGACCCAGAGGGCCAACCCAGAACAAGGCAGCTCCACCTATTGCTAGAGGAACAGGGGGGCTGGGAAGTGAGGGGGAGGCCATCAAATTAATTTCCTGCTTACTATGATATGATCCTTATCACCACTCGGCTCTGTCAAGTGGCAAAGCCAGAGGGGAAGTATGGAGGTGGTGGCTTGGATGTCGTCCAGAGGCACTGGGAGACAACCTTATCAAAGAGGTCCCAGCTCTCTGCTGGTCTGTGAAAATGAGGTGGTCAGTCAACAATGTGCTAGTGTCTCCTCAGAGATGGGCCTTGTGCTGGCTAGAGAGAGGGGAGCGGGTCACAGAACAAGTAAACAGGCTTTAGCCCCTTCTCTGGAGGTGCCCCAGGCCGGAGGGCCGATTTCTTGCTGCCATCTACCAGGTGCCATCTGTGGCTGCCACTGGCTAGGCCTGTCTGTGGTTTCTTCTTAGATCCTGGAGCCACGCTTCACTGGGGACACCCTGGCTATGCTTCTCAATATCCCACCCCAGAAGACACTCCTCAGGCGCCACCTGACCACCAAATTCAACGCTCTGATTGGTCCTGAGGCTGAACAGGAGAAGCGAGATAAAATGGCCTCACCAGCTTACACACCGCTGACCACCACAGCCAAAGTCCGGGTGAGTTGTCAGACCCTTTCCGGTGGGCCTCAGGGGCCTGCCTCCTGCCCTCTTATTGTATGGCCACTGGCCCAATGCTTGGAACCAGACCAGTGTGTGCAGCCTGCATGAGAAGTTGTGTTCAGCTTCTGCTGGGGGAGTCTCTTCTACTCATCTTTGTTAGGTCTATTCCCTGTCTTCTTGAGACCAGAGAAGACAGCACAAGTTTCCTTACAGAGACGTGCAGGAAGCGGGGAGTCCATCCCCTACCCAATGCCATCACTACTCATCTTGCACAGCAGATGAGTTCCTGGTCTGAGGTCCCCTAGTCAGGCCCGTTGCATTCCCAAGTGCAATGGGGTTTGGTCAAAACTATGACTCTCCTGTCAGCAGGGGGAGTGCTTCTGTTGCATCTGGCCCTGCTTGTCTCGTTCTTTGAGGTGGCCAGCACCAGCACCATGCCCTGGGCTCCCTGAATCCCACAGAGCCTTGCCTGAGCCACACCATCCTCAGATCATGTCCTCCCGACCTCAGGCCCATAGACTAGAGGCCACATGCTGGAGGCTAGGCTGGCCCCATCCCAGCAAGCACTTCAGTGCCTCGGGTCCAGCTACAACTCACACACAGACCTCCTTCCCTGAGGAAGCAGGACAGCAAGTGGGTCTGGGCGAGTCCAGCAGAAGCAGTGCTGGGTGAAGGTTGGGTCGGGAGAGGGTCAACCCAGCACTGTCCAGTGTGGCTCTCGAGGGCACAGGGCGCTGCTCCTCTGTGTGGTGCCAGCAACTGTGGTGAGGCAAGTCCTCAGTGCCCAGCCTCAAGTGCAGACTTGGCATTCAGCAGGAACCCCAGCACATCTGGGGAATCAGGGAAGCCCCCCGGGGGGGGGCAGCAGGGCAGGGGTTATAGGCACGGTCTTGGAGGAGACTTATACATCTGTCAGCCTTTTCTCTGCATAGAAATTACGGGAGCTCTGTCTGGTTCATATATTTTTCTATAAGCTATTTGCTTTAGTACGTTCCTCTTGGGCCTGCACTTAAATATATTGTTAGTCATATCTGCACACTGGCATGATAATCTCCTTCTTACAATCTTGTATTTGCTTATTTATTGTGTTTTAGCCTAGGAAGCTTGGATTTTCACATTTTGGAAATATAAGAAAAAAGAAGTTCGATGAATCGACAGATTACATTTGCCCAATGGAGTCCAGTGACTCTGTCGGTGACAGTCACAGGGTCTACAGCGGCTGCCGGGGCCTCAGCCCCCTCGATGCCCCTGAACTGGATGGGCTGGACCAGGTGGGACAGATTAGCTGATGATCATATTCGCTGATGCTCTTGTCACCTGCCCTGCCCGCTCTGTGCATCCTGAGAACTCACAGTAACACCGCGTGTGTCACCATGTAACTGCATCCCACCCTGCCCATGTGCATGACTTGCAGAGAACATTCCAACAACTGTGTACCCCTGGGCCAGTCTCTCTTCACACCCTGAAGGGGCCAGGCTTTGGGGACTGTTGCCAAAGGTGGACTCAGGAGGAAAGACACTTAAAGATGCTTTTACATTTTTAGTAATTCTGAATATCCATCTTGGGCACCACTGGAAACACATGAATGTGGGCATAGGTCCAGAAACCATGAACCATCCCCAGAGGCACAATTCTCAGGCACCTCCCCGTGCTCCGGGTGAGGGAAAAGCTCGTGCCTAGGCCTGTGGGCCATAGAGTCTTGGCTGAGATCAAAGGGACAAATGGCAAGGATTCCTGCCGTGGTGACAGTGTAATTATGTTGTGCCTTACTACAGAGGTGGTTGCTTCTTTCTGGTAATAAAAACAATATTTATGTAGAAAGTAAACAGTGCAACATATCTTTAATCTCACTGGGGGAGGAAAGGTGGGGATGGCTAGAGATGGAGTCCTGCTGACTGCACAGCTTAACAGCCTCTAGCACTGACCTGTCCTCGTCCAGATGCGCACAGAGTGAGGAGGGACCCCTTCTCCCCTTTTTTATCTTTCAGAGGTGGTCTGTGGCCTTGTTGTCTCAGGCCCTGCCTCCCTCCGTGAAATAGAAGGGAACTTCAGGTCCCCTGATTGGAGGTCATCCTGATGCAAGCTCGAATCTGTCACATAAGCTCCAAAGTTGGCTTCTGTTTCAGCAGCAGGGGCCCTCTATGAAGGGTGGGGAATGATGAGCAAGACAGCCTTGCTGGCAAGACTGTTCCTGCACACGTTTTACCAGCTTCTTATAACTGTTGTGGGGGATGGTCTGTCTGTGCTGGAAGGGCTGGGGTGGATCTGGCCTCGTGATTTAGAGGCTGACTAGCTGATAATGGGCCCTCCAGATGGGCTCTGTCTGGCTGGAGACTGAGGGAGAGACGTGCTGTGCCAGTCTGAGCTCCCGCTCATGAGATTCCAGTTTGCCCCGGGCCAGCCTTTGGCTCTAGTGGGTCCCTTGGGCCTCATTTATAGAAGAATAACAGCAATGTCATAACCATCTGATGGCGGGACAGGACCAGATGACCCCATTGTGACATTCTGATTCTGTCCCAGATGGAGGTGATACTAAGATTTGCTTCTTATACTACCACCAACCTCAGGAATAGCCTGTTTCCTCAGGCCACAGCCTCCCCTGAAATCCAGCTGGTGAGAGAGGTGGGCACAAGCTTGCCAGCTGGGAATGCTGGTGTTTGGTCCTGGTACCCAGGATGACTGAATTACAGGTGCTCTTTAAGGCTGATACCTGGCCATTACAGTTGTAGAGTCAGCCAGGCTAGGCTTTGTCCCTCATTTCTTATCATGTCCTGGTAAGAGACTGCATGTGCCTGTTTTCAAACCTTGCATGGAACTGTTTTGCCACTAATTCTCTGTGCAGTGTCATGCAAGTCCTGTGGGCCTCAGTTTTCCCATCTGTAAAACAAAGGGCTATGCTTGATGCCCTCCAAATCTAGAGGATGCTTCCCAAGCTACAGTGTGTAAATAGCCATAGGGACGAAGGAGCAGGCCAGCATGACCTGAAGAAGAGGGCAGGGGAGGCTCCTGAGTAGCGAGGAGGCTTCAGCTTCCTGAAGATGCTCCCCTACACCAGGGCATCAATGTCTGGGTCCTGCTGGTGCCTGGGAATTGTCATTCTATCCAGCATCATGAAGACCTTCATCCCTGCTGCTCTCTACTGCTGGAAATAGCTGGACCACTGAACATGTGCAGAAGGCCAGCTTCCAACAGGCCCTGCCTGCGCCCTGCTTCTCTGTATCCTGAGTGCTGATGCCGAGTATGGCCTCAAGACAGCATGTGCATGCAGTGCGGGACATTGGACACCTTTCTTCAGGATCAGAAGCAGCACGTGCCCCCCACCGGTCACTGCTCAGGGCCAGGCACACTCCTTGCCCATCCCTCTAGGGAAGCATGCCCTGGAGAAGCCAGGCCTGAGCAGGATGGGATTTGCATGGCGTCTCTGCAGATTACAAGCTGCATCCATGTGTGCTGACCAGGCTGCTGCCCATTTTACAGATGGCACCTTCCGAAGGCACTGTGACGCAGATAGGGCTCCTCTCCCAAGACATTCACCGCCTTACGGTAGGACTCAGAACCCCTGTCCTCACAGTAGAGCTGGTGCCCAGGGAGCCCAGTGAGCTTGGTGTGGTGGTGTTAAAGGCCAGGGGGAAGTAAAGGATAGTGCTGGGTGCTGGGTGCTGGGGTCACAGCCTGAGCCTGATCCAGCCCTGAGGCAGAAAGCAGCCCAGGGGCCTCCTCCATGGACCTGCTCCTGGGCCTTGAGCCATCAAAGGGCATCAGGAGGCTCACGGGCCTTTGGCCAAAGCCAGTTAAAGCATGCTAGGCCTTGGGTTCTCAGTCTCGAAGCTGGTGAGGAAACCAAGATGCTCAGCAGCTCTAAACCACCTGTAGAGTCAGCCCAAAGGCCTTGTGTCTGGCCTAGTGGACACTGTCCTGTCCTCTCTGCCCATGAGACACATGCATTTCCCATCATACCTCCAACATCGTGGATACCACAGGCAAGCTAGCATATCTTGTCGTGCCCAAGAGAACAAACCAGATCACAGGAGGCAGCACGGTCTCAGGAAAAAGCAAGCTTTGGAAAGAGGCAGATCTGGTTCACGTCCCTGCTCTTTCACTAGCTCTGCGCCCTTAGTGTGTCATTCCCTCTCTGATAGCTGTTGCAGGGAAGCCTAGGCCAAAACTCTGTTAAACTTCCCCCTTGGCTGTGTCCTTTCAGACCCTGCTGAGCCAGGACCAGCTGCTGAACGACACTTGCCTGGCTGCCCCCGACTCTGATGACTGGAGATGACATTCTTCGTGGCTGAGAGCCCAGGGAGACACGTGCGGGGCCCTAAGTCTTGCCTTGATGGGGAGCTGGCACACAGCCACCTGCAGAGCCCAGACGGGGCTGGCAGGGCACCTCAGATGTGGATGCTGACAGGAGCAAGGCAGAACGGTGGGACAGGTGTCTAGGAGGTGGCTCCAGTGTCCCTGTGTGCTTTCAACTGTGCTGTGCTCTTCACCACAGCTTTTCTACCTTTTGTATTTTTATACATGGACTGCAGACCACTTTTGTGGGAGATACCAGCGCACAGACTCAATAGCTCACTGTTCCTGGTGACAGCTGGGAGGCTCTTACACCAAAGGGGACGAGCTATTAGTTCATAAATCCTCTGCTGGAAAAAAAAAAAGGTTCTAAAAAGCTGCCCTGAATGCTGTGTAATGACTGAGTTGGGAGACGTCATTTTCAGGAGCTCTCTCTGGAGGCGCTTTGCAGGAGCGTGCATTTCCACTCAGAGGAATCTGGCTGGTGAGGGTGTGCAGGGCGGGAGCAGTGGGCCTCGTCTCCTCTGGCCCTGGCTGCCCTCCGCCCACCCCCACACATGGGTGTCTGCTGGGCCTCCCAGTGTCTGAGCAGAGGGTCCCCAGCACTCACACACACCTCCCTCCACCCCACCTGACTGCGCACACAATCTCTCAGGCCTTTCCCTGACTGTCCTCAAGTGTACTGTCTGCTTACAGCTCCCCCTAGTGGAAGGCCAGTGGGCACACCTAACTCAACATGTTTCCACAACTCACCATCTTCCCAGACAAGCCCATTCTCTCTCATGTCCCCCACCTTGGAGAGAAGTGCCACCAAAGAGCGCCCAGAGTGTCCCCTCCCCAACCAGCCCCATCCTCCCGCCAACCCCCACGACTGCTCTAGTTCCGGCCTTGTCTCCCATCTGATGACTGCAACTGCCCTTCTGTTTGGTTCTTCACCTTCCAGGTTGGTCCCCTCCAGATGTGCTCCACCCCACCCCATGGTGACCTTCCCAAAGCACTGTTTTGATCCTGTCACTCCATCACCATTCTTCTCAGAGTCCCTCAGTCACAGTATACCACAGAGGAGCATCCCAGGCCCTCCTCCATAGTCAGCACGTGTGAGCCCACTCTTCTGTCTTTGCTCCCTCTGGGTCTTTGCTTAGGCCTGGAGGGCCCACAGAGTCTGATGAGGAGGAGTCTGATCAAGAAAGACCTTGAGCCAGATGTGGTGGCATACACCTGTAATCCCAGTACTTGGGAAGCTGAGACAGGAGGATCACAGGTTTGAGACCAGTCTCAGCAACCTAGCAAGACCCAATTTCAAAATAAAAAAATAAAAATTGGCTGAGAGTATAGCTCAGAGATAGAATGCCTCTGGGTTCAACTTCCAGTACCAGAAAAGAAAGAAAGAGAGAAAGAGAAAAAAAAGAGACCTTGCAAGCCAGACTGCTGGAATATGTCCTGGAGATGGGGTAACCAGGGCGGGTACTAGAGCAAAATCAGAGAAGGGTTTAAAACAGGTGACAAGCATGGTCAGATCTGCAATTAAGAAAAATATCTGCAGACAGGATCTTACTTATGGCAAAGTTCCCTTCCCTGCATAGGGTATTTCCTGAGGATCCGCCAAACAGGTGTGTAGATGAAGCCTGGCCATCCCCTCCCTCCTCACCTGCTGAAGGCCTGTGATACCATCCCTGTGTTTGGATACCTGTGGGCAAGACACAGTTGTACTGCAGAGAGCTCCCTAGAGCCACACTCATCTCATCTCCTCTTCTTCCCCTTTCTTCCCCTTCCTCTCCATCATATACATACATGCTGAGTAACAGATCCAGTGGTACCAAGGTCAACTGCTGCTATTAGGCCAGTTTTTATGTGTGTGTGTTTTTGAAAAGGGGAAAGACTTGGTATTAAACAGACCAGGTTTAAAACCATGCTACCTACTGGCTGCATGACCTGTTTCCCCATCTGTAACTCAGAAAACAAAATCCCCCCAGAATCTCTATCCTGTTTTTGAAATCATGCCTAAGAGGTCCTACCCACTCAGGTAACCACAGCAATGTGTCATCCCCGCCCTGGACAGCAGATGGCAATAGTGGTCCCTGGTATTGCTTGGGTATAGTGATGGAAAAGATTTAAGCCAGAGCTTCTGGAACCTGTGTGCAAGTTGAGAAGCTTCTGTTATGTATGTAACCACCCCTACCCTGGCCCAGTGCAAGGAAAGAGCCTGGCACTTAGAGGATGCTTAAAAAAACGCATACCATGCTTCCTCTGTTGGCTCTGCGGGGCATCTGGAAGGGGTTCCCAGATCCCACCCGCCTGTGAACTTATGTGTGTGCTTTGAATCCTATTCCCAATTCCAGGGGGTCCACAAAAGGAGGAGGAGGGTACCTAAGCTCTCCTTGCACAAGGAGGATGCCTGAGCCCTCATGCAGGTCTGACCTTAAAAGCAGAGCACTATGGAGAGGGGTTCAAGAGAATTTAGTGGGAGTTGGGCAACCCCACTTGGATTCTGCTGGAATTCTGCTTTAGCACTGTTGCCAGTTCTGACCCCCCACAGTTACACAGAGGCCAACCCTCAAGCAGGGCGGGCAAGGTCTCCTGAGTGCCCAGTGGGTCCCCTCAGAGCCACACCACATGGGGTATCTGCTGAGTACTTAAGTTTATTTCACTAAACTATGGAGAAAGATACTACAGTAGAGCTCTTTTCAGCCTCTGGGCTGGGAGGCCTCAGAAGCCACTCTGTCTCAAGCCCATTGAGCCTTCCTTCTTAGGCCTACACCCAAAAGAGAAGCGCCAGTGTGCGGGCCCAAGGGTGCATGAAGGGGCACTTGTGAAAACATTCCAGTTTAACCTGGAGAAGCTGAACTCACTCTGGAACAGAGGATGGGGACCCAGAAAATCTTCTCAGAGCATGGAAGGTGTTAGTAGATGAAAATCATGTCCTTGGTATAACCCAGCTGCTCCAGGTTGGGGTAAGCAGCTGTCTGGATGAGGGGTGGCGGGCCACACACCAGGATGAGGATGGCCTTCCCGGGGGGCGGGAGGTGCTCCTTGATCATGTCAGCAGTAATGAAGCCCGAGCTGTACTTCCAGCCTGAAATGAAGCAGAGCAGGAAGAGCTGTGGGGTGCTGAGCTAAGCCCCTGACACCAGTCTCCCACTTTCTCAAGCCAAGGAGGAGGTCAGGCTGCTCTACAAAGACTTAGAAGTCTCTGTACTGCAGAGCCCTGCAGAAGGTCCAAGAAGAGAATATGGGGGTCCCAGCCCTCTATAGTATTCAACCCAGATTCCAGGCATGGCTAAGACTCAGAAGCCCCTGCTGGGGTTTGCCTGCTGAGCATTGAGAAGGATGGGGAACCCCCACGGTGAGGTGTACCAGGGTTCAGTGTGAATCAAGGAGATGAGCTGGAGTTGCAGGGACTCATGGTGTGGTGTGGGTTTGTGGAGTCAGGAAGCGCCCTCTGCTGGGCAGTGAGTTGTATGCCGAGACAGGTATAGCTCAGAGCAGTGGGGAAGATGTGCCACACTAGGTGCAGTGTGCAGGTGGTTGTTGGGGTGCTGGCTGGGGCACAGCACATGAGGACTGCTGTTCAGAGGAGGTGGGTGGTGAGGGGTGCAGTGGCCACAAGCAGTGATGTGAATGGTGAAGGGACCATGACCCTTCAGATACAGTGCGTGTGACAGCTGTGTGGGGCAGGAGGGCGTTCAGGGTAGCCCTGTGGCTTGGTGTTCCTCTCAATGCTCAGTGCAGTGTGTGGACTGCTTCTGTGGATATCCAACACCCACCCTTCCCTGCCTTACAAGCAGGTCATCCAATCCCCTCTCCCTCAAACTCTTGCATTTCCCTTATGAACCCAGAGCCCAAAGCCCAGTCCTAAAAAAAACAAGACAAAATGGAAAAAAAGAGGCCAGGCCTTGCAGTGGGTTGGAGCTGACCCACAGTGAGCGAGGGCAGGAGGGGTCATACCAACGGGAGGTCTGTCCAGGGTGTACCACAAGTTGAACTGGTCTAGGTGAGTCCTGGCAATTTCTTCAAGCTCCTTTCTCATCAAGATATCTTCCTCTGTCTAGAAAAGACACAACATTAGAAAAGCCCCTTCAGGGACAGCCTGTGTGTTCCTTAGACTGAGCACACAGGTTAGCACGTTCCTGTCCAAGCTGCCACCACCGTAGCTTGAACGCTTGCTGCAGACTCCAGCAGAACAAGGGTTCTGCTGCTCCTGCGGATCAAACACTCCCTCTCATGGAGGGAGGTTCTGGGAGGGTGGAGGTTCCCGCAGAGTGTCAGTGACTGCCATCGAGCTGGAAGGTCTGTGGCTACACAGGCTGGGTGGCTTCTTTCAGAAGTCTCTGCCCATCTCCTGCACCCACATTAGCACCAAGCATGGCACACCCAACTGAAACAAGCTCAGCGCAGGCCCAGCCAGGGTCCTCTGCAAGGAAGTAGGGTAAGAAGTCATAGGAGAGCCAGGTGGTGGCACACACCTGTAATCCCAGTACTTGGGAAGCTGAGACAAGAGGATCCCATGTTTGAGACCAGCCTCGGAATGCAGCTAGACTCTCAGCAACCTAGTGAGACCCTGTTTCAAAACAAAAAATAAAAAGGGCTGGGGGTGTAGCTTGGAGGTAGAATACCCCTGGGTTCAATCCCTGTAGCCAGGGTACACACAGAAAAATTAATTTTAAAAAAGAGTCCTATGAGAGAATAGTACTGGAAATGTAAAGTAGCGGAAGACAGTCTGGAGACCCATGTGGGAAAAGGGACCCAAAGTCACTTGTCACGGGCTCAGAGTGCACAGAAGGCCTGGGTAGAAAAACTCTTCAGGACTTTTGTCCCAGTAATCCCACTTCTGGGGTTCTGTTTAGAATAATTTAAAAGTAATCAGGCCTAGGCACAACCATTCATCATTGTACCATTTATAACTGAAAACTGAGAAAATAACCCTGAATGTAGGAGATTTAGTAAATTAGAGTGTAACTTGACATAAACTATGATGAAAATATTTATAAAGTGTTTTAAAGAGAAGAAAATGCCTGTGTAGCAATACTAAGTGAAAACTATACATGTGGGCATTTGTGTGTGTGTGTGTAAATATATAGCATGTACAGAAAAAAAGACAAGCATATTTATATTCTTCTCTTTTTCCCAAAATTTCCATTGAGAGCATCTATGATTATATATTCAGAAAAACAGAGAAATGTGTACCAAGGAAGGAAGGAAAACTGAGAGCTCAGGGTGGGCTGGGGAAACAAAAGAACTAAACAAAATAAGCAGAAAAAAAAATGGGCCTGGACTCAGCTTCTCCAGCTGCCAGCAGCCCTGGTCCGGCGCACTCAGCCCTCCCACCCTGCAGGCCCCCAGCACGTGCTCAGTGAGAGGCTGGAGGAATGAATGCAGAGCCCAGCTCAGCAAACATTCCACCCTCCCGCTGCAAGCTCAGGGCTGACTCGGCAGAACGCACCTGGTTGGCAAAGATGAGGGACATCCTGGTCTTGTCATTGGGGTTCTTGGTGATGTGGCGAATGAGCTGCAGCATGGGCGTAATGCCTGGAACACAGTTAATGGACAGGCCAGCCTTCTCCCATCTCTGATGTCATGGTCCCTGGCCTAGAGTGGTCCAACAGTTTCCCTGGGCCCAGATTATACCTTTTCATTTCTGTCCCCAACCTCAGCTTGGAGAACAGCCCTTCATTTTGGTGTTCCTTTTTACTGCAACAGTACATTACAAAAACCTTATTTCATTTTCATATGGCAAGACAGGAGGAGCATTCTGAACTCTTTGGTGTCCTTTTTTGGGGAACAGAATCAATGGTAAGTAAATGTGATGGTTTCTAAAGTGCCGATGATGGTGCCTGGCACACTGTAGGATTCCTTAAGGGTTGGTTCTCTTCTGTCAGGGATGAAGAGAGTTGGACTTGAACTACACCCAGGAGCTCTTGGAAGACCGTGGGCTGGACTGCCCAGCCTGGCCCCACAGCTTGACATGAGAGAGCCCCCATGGTCCCAGGCAGCCACCACATTGGCTAAGGGAAACAGGGCGTACAGGGTCAGGTTCAAGACTGTACTTATTCCACATTCCCACCACAACCAGGGGAGGAATCTCTTATGGCATCCCTTCTAGGATCAAATAACTCCAAAGGCAGAGTGGTCCTGGGGCTTGCCCTCTGGATGAAGCCCTCAGCCCCCTCTTACCTGTGCCCCCAGCAATCATTCCCAAGTGACGGACCAGCTTCCTTTCAGGCCTGCTTGTCTTGTATAGTCTGATTGCAATGTTCCCTAGAAACAGAGAGGGTGCTTCTAACATCTGCAGCTCTTGTCTGGGAGCCTGCAAAAGATTACTGACTTTTCTTGGGACTGCCAAGGGGCAAGTCCCCCCTAAGGATGGGCTGCACCACTGTAAGCCAGAGAAGCAGGCCATGGTAGCTTCCTTAACCAGCCCTGACACACCAGTGCACAAAGTGTGAGTGGAGTCTGGGCCTCCTCAGGGACTCCCTGGGCCTTCTCTTCTGAGGCCAGAGGCAAAGTGAAATTAACATGGAGTCTCACAAAGGACTCTCACCCACAGCAGTGAACCAGTGAGCAAATGCCAAATGTGTGAGTGAATGGATCAGCATGGACTCCATCCATCATCCATTTTTAAGATTAGCAGATACTTTTTATGACTAGGACACACCAAATGAAGCTTAAGATCTTGTGAAGTGGGCGTGTGAATGAATGACAGATGTGGCCATCAATGAATTTGTGCGATTGAATGTATGAAGACTTGAATGATGAACCCATGTGATTCAGGGCTGAGGAATGTTCTAGAACAATAAAACCACTATAGGGATCCTCTTTCTCCTAGCTGGAGACCCGTGGGAACTCCCCAGTACCTGGCCCTTGGTAGAACAGGCGCCCGGTTGGCCCTCGAAAAAGGACAGTGTCCCCAATTTTCATGTTCTCCAAGTACTGAGTCATCTTTCCCCCTTCAGGAAAACGGGGGTTTATGTTTTTGAAGTAGATCTGAAAAACAGGGTAACATGGTTTTCGTATCCCCAGATCTATGACCACAACTGCATGCAACTAGAAAATGCATTTGCTGCTGGAAGCCATGCAGGGAAAACGTTCTGCTCTCAGGGTTGCTATAAACAGTACCTGAAGACATCACAAGGTTAAATGCAGTTCCGCTGCTAAATGACACTGCTGGGAAGCCCTGCCCAGGACACAAGTCCCCTCAGAGAACAAGCACCGCCCTCTGCCCAGCCACCATGAACGAGCTTGGGAACATGAGACAGCCGGACATGATAGGCGGAATTTACCTTTATAATTAAGTCCACAAAGCCTTGGTCATCTTCACCGGAGACAGGTGTGTAAGCCCGGATCACCAAATCATTATCAATTCTGGCCAAGAGATGGACATAGTTACCTACGGGAGAGTCATCAAATGTCAAGTCTGAGACAAGGAGCCTAAATGGGACCCAGGAATCCCATAAAGGTCTGGGCTTTGGTGAAAGAGGCAAATACTACAGCTGGATATAACAAGAGGACAGGCAGGGGAGGAACCCACACCCCGGATGCCTGGATCCTAGACCTGCCCTTGGTACTCCATGTTTTACCTGGGCAGCCCTATTTACCTCTTTGGATTTTAGTCTCTTCATCTATAAAATGATGATGATGGAGTTGGGGATGTGGTTCAGTGGTAGGTCACTTACCTAGTGTATGCAAGACCCTGGGTTTGATACCTAGTGCTACAAAAAAATTGAAAGAAAAAAAGGGCAAGGATGATATTCCTGCCCAGCTGTTTCATAATGCAAATAATCTGCAGAGCAAGAGAGCTAAAGTTGGATGATGAATATTAAAAATGACAAAAGGGAGTGTTTCCCTTGAAAAGAAAAATGTGTTGCCGTCACAAACTCATTTCTTCCTAATCTGGATGTAAATAAGTCACAGCTACCTCATCTGTATCCTGGTGCCTGACACAGAGCAGGCCTAGGCTTGTAGATGCTGCTGGGCCCCAGGATCTAGACACCGTGGACTAAATAAAGCCACAGAATTATATTTTCCTGGCCCATGGCTCTGCTGAGGGCCAGCAGTGAAATTTTAAACCATGATATTCTGCCCTTCCAGCATAGAATTGAATAGACCTGGTATGGCCAGAGACCTGTAGACTGTGACTAAGCCCAGTATCCGATGATGGGCTGGGCTGCTCAGACTTCTTTTGGATCCAAAATGAAGACTTCAGTGACCAAGGGAATTAGCGACGAGGGCAGCAGTTGCCATCGAGAGATCCTAAGAGCTAGAGGCAATAGAAGGCTCTATGCGTTTCTGAGGGAGTAGAAACTCAGTTTGCCCAGGAAATTAGTCAACACTCTATGGATATACTAATAGAAACAGAAATTTAAGGAGAGACAGAGAGGGAGAAGGAGAAAAGGAGGCAGGGAAGGAGGAAATGCGGTGGAGTGGGGCAGCCATGGTCTTTGACCTTGCTTCAGGAGTACAGAAGGGCTTTGAGGAGGCCTCGAAGCCTGAGGTGCAAGACCCCTGGCTCAGTGGCTGGCCATGGCCTGGCTGGGCACCAGGGACACTTGGGAACATTTGCCTGAAGCAGCTTCCTTCTGGAAGCTCACTGGAAACTTGAACATGGAAAGGTTCTTTCCAATTCAGCTAACTCGAACCTGGCCTGGCAGTGGCTCCAGACAAAATGGGGCTGTCCCACTGGCCCCTGGGGGTTCAATTTTTTCTTTTTTTGGTACTGGGGATCAAACTGAGGGCCATTCTACCTCCAAGCTACACCCCCAGCTCTTTTTAACTTTTTATTTTGAAACAGAATCTTGCTAAGTTGCTGAGGCTGGCCTCGAACCTGCCATCTTCTCAGCCTCCCAAGCACTGGGATTACTGGCACACGCCACCATGCCAGGCCTGGGGTTCCATTTCTAATAAGTTTCACTTTAACTGAGCTGAGATGCATCAGAACTCTCTGAGTCCTCACATCAAGTTCTCCCAGAAGCCACTATATTACTTTGTCCCATTAACTTCACACTGCCTCCACCAGGGCCCAGGACAGAGTGGGTCAAGGCAGTTTCTAAGACATTCTCTTTCTCGGGGTTTTTCATTCTTTTACTCTTCCTGCCAACAGGACTGGTGACTAGCCAGGCAGAGGGCCGGAAGGCAGCAGGACATTGCGCTCATGAAGGAATGAGGGAGCAGCAAGGAGGTGCAGGGGCCCATCTGGCTGCCTAGTGTGTACTTTCATCCCTTGACAGAATTGAGGTCAAGGTTTTGTCCTGTGCACATCAGTCAAGTAGGCTGTGGATTAAGATCCCCACTGGAAAGCAAGCTGCATGCATAGTTCATACAAAGCTGCACTGGATCCCTGGACCTGGACCCTGAGTTTTCCCACCTCATGGAGACTGACTCAGCTGTCTAGAGGTGTTACAGACTCAGGACTCTAGAATGACTAGGGTGGTATCCACAATGGGTCTCCCCTTCTGCGAGTCTGAGACCCCTGCAGAGGACCCACATGGGGCATCTGCCTCCCTCCTGGCTCTCCACACATCCTAGGCTTTTCTCCTGACTGTGGAGGAACATCAGTTCCTCCCTTCCCTCCAACGTGCAGTGTTTTGCAGTTTCTGAATTTTCACATCCATCAGTCAATCACTTTACCCTCACAATAACCCAACGGAGGTAGGCAGGCAGGCCTGGGAAATCCCATTTCATAGAATGAAGACCAGAGAGGTTGAGGGACTTGTCTAAGGTTTCCCAGCAAGGAGCCTTCAGTGAGATCTTAGATCTTCTGACTCTAAGGTAATTTCCTTTCAGTGTTTATTGAGATAGCGCTTTTGTGTCAAATGGATCAAAGAAGAGGGTCCTCAAGTCCACCTCCCTATCGCCCTGAGCCCACGTGGTTCAGGAAGAGTGTCAGAGCATCCTCCACACTTTGCGAAGTCGGAAGCCTGGGTTTCTAATTGGAGCAGAGTGTGTAGCCCCCAAAGACCCAGCCCTGGAGATGACACCAAGCCCCACTCACCTATAGGAAGTCCTAAGACATGGTTCGGCGAGGGCAGTCCAAAGCGGAACCTCCGGGTGTTGTGGTTGATTTGCTAGTAAAACAAAACAGAGGCCAGCTCTGTCAGCTTTCCAGAACCCTTGCTGGGCAGTCAGACACTGGGAAGGAGCTCCACCGGGCCATGAGGTGACCGTCCGCCCACCCCACTCTCCCAGCCAGCATTCCCCACCACCATCTTCCTCCTTTATTCACTCAACCACGGGGAGGGGTCGGGCAGACCCACTACCTCTTTCTCAATCAAGGGCAACGGGTACTTGGCATCAGGGTCCTGTAAGGTGATAAGATCTCGCCTCCTGGAGTTCATGTTCTTCAGCGCCAACAGGAGCACCGTGACCCCGATGACGGTGAGGGCCAGCAGCAGGGACGGGTCCTGGCAGACACAATGTGAGCAGAACACTTCAGGTTTCCTCTGCCCTGGGCAGCGCAGCTTTCAGACCCAACGCATCCTCCCCATGCCAGAAGGAAGAAGCAGGCTATGTCTCAAAGAACACACACACACACACAACAACAACAAAACAAAACAAGAGCAACAACAAAAGACCCTGTAGTGAATGTAAGCAAGAAAAATTGAAAAATAAAATATTACAAAAAAGAAAAAAGAAACGGGCAGAGGAAAAGGTACTAACAAGAAGGCAGGCTGTGTGGCCCAGGCAGGCCCCTCCTGCCCCACCGCTTTCATCCTGGCCACAGCCAAGGTGTCACCTCCTCCCGTGGACATTACTTGTAACACCCAATCTGGAGTAAAGGCCGGGACTCCGGGGGTCAGAACTAGAGAGAGGGATGGCTGCAGCGGCCTCCCAAGGAGGCTGAGGCGGAGAGCAGGGCTGGGGACCGGCTTGCCTCTCCACTTCCCACTTCCCGGGCCCTGCTCCTGGTCCTACCATGGCAGTGAGGGGGTGGGGTGGCTCTCACTGGGGGGTGCTCCATACCCTCGGCCCAGCACTCACCAGCACCCTCAGGACAGGTGAGGAAGGCCTGGGCACTCCCGGCCAGAGGCTAGCCCAGCCTCCCGGGTCCGGAGCCCCGCAAGCCCAGCCTGTTCGTGTCCCAGCCCAAGCCTGGCTCTGACCCATTCAGCGACGTCCCGCCCGCACCCCGCCCTCTGGATCCCTGCCCCGCGGCCAACGCCGCCTCGCCCCGCCCGGTGCCGCTCAGGGGTCTGGTCGCGACATTCCCAGCCCGGCCTCTGCCCGCGCTCCGGCCCCGCCGAACCCACCCGGAACGAGAGGCCCAACATGTCGTCGAAGCGGAGCCCCTGGCGGGCGGCCGGGCGGCGGCAGCGGTCGGGGCGGCGGCCGGCGGCGGCGCGGTGGCCGGCAGGGCGGCTACTCCCTCCGCGCGGGTCGGGCTCCTCCTCGCGGGCTCGGCCACCTGCCCCAGCGCCGCGCGGACCTCGCTCGACTCGGGCGTCCGCCCCGGCCCGCGGGAGCAGGCGCCCCCTCTCCAGGTTTGTTACCTGCCCCCTCTGCGTCCTGGCCCTGGCCCTGGCCCTCTCCCTGCACACTGAGCAGCCCCGACTGACAACTCAGTCCCCCAGCTTGTTTGAATTGTGGGAGGCTGGAGAGGGGGGTCTGGAGGTGACTGGAGGAGGGGGTGCCGGCAAGGACAGGAATGCAGGTCTAAGGAGCTCGTAAGCACATATATTCACTCAACACATCGATGTGCGAGTACTCTGAGTTCCATCCAGAGCCTGGGTTCGTGGAGTACAGCAGAATGGAGGGTGTCATTGAGATGAGACATTTACTCAAAGCGTGTATTCATTCACTCATTCACTCATTCATTCATTCATTCACTAGTTGGAGAGGGAAATAATAAGAGCCCTGCTCTGACGGGATAGGAGGCAGGATGAGAGGCACAGATGGTTATGGGGGTTCTTCAGGATGCATTTCAAAACCTTGGCTCCCCCTTCCACACTTTGACAGTGGCAAAGGTAAGTCCCTGCCTCCTGGGCCTCAGCGAGACAGAGAAGCTAAAAGCACACCTCCACTCAAAGCAGACCCCCACCGGTTTCAGTGGCTAGGGCTGAAGCCAGACATGGGGATTTTTAACTCCATGATGATGGAGACAAAATCAAGTCAGGCAAGTGAGCAAACAGGCAGGCCAAGTGTGGTACTGGGGCCTCCTCCCATTTAGGAAGGGCCCACAGCTCCAACAGGATGCCAGGCTGGCTCCCTGAATAAAAGAGGGGAGCTCCTATCATTCACTTGCAGGGGCGGTGCTGCGAATTGGCTTCAGGTGTGTTCAACTCAAGCATTTTCCAGGTGCTAAAGTTACCGCAGTTGTTCAAGAGCCTGCACACAGGGCACCCTGACCTCAGCCACGCAAAGCTGACACTGGTTGAGGATAGCACATGCCCAGCCTCCTGGGGTCGGCTGTCAGGCTGTGAGCTGAGGCCCAGAAGTGCATTGTCCTTCGTCCTTATGCTGGTCCCTGTCTCAGGAGAACAAAGTACCACAGATTTTGTGGCTAAGCACAAAAATTTACTGTCTTACAGCTGGTGCTAGAAGTCCCAAAGCAGCCCCGGTTGCTTCCTTCTGAGGGCTGTGAGGGAAGGATGTGCTGCAGGCCTCTCGGGATCTGCAGATGGCAACTTCTCCCCATGTCCTCTCACATCATCTCCATTCTGTGTGCTCCAGTATCCAAATTTCCCCTTGTTATAAAGACATGAGTCATCTCAAATTGGGGTCCACCCTAATGATGAAGTTTTAGCTTGATTACCTCTGTAAAGACCCTATCAGGTCACATTCTTTGGTACTGAGGGTTACAATTTCAGCATAGGACTGTGAGGAGAAAATAACCCATATTACCACACCAATCCCCACCCCCAAAACACGCATATAGGCACCGTCCATAATGCCCAAAGGAGCCAGTATATTATTGTCAAATATCTTAATTTTTGACAAATGCACAATGATGTCTCATGAGCCTACTTTGCATTACCTAATAAGAGGTTGAACATCTTTCATATGTTTATTCCCAATGGAGTTTCCTTTTCACCCAAAATATATGCCTGCTTGTGACTCTTCCCTCTTTTTTCTTCGAGCTGTTCCTTACTGATTTTTAGAAGTCTCTTATGTGTATTTTAGAAACCACTCCTTGGCCAGTTATATAAATCAACAAAATGTCTTCTTCTAATTTGTAACTTGTTTTTCCTTTCTTTTTAAATTTATTCCTTCTGTCTCTCAGTATCTTCTGATGAATAGAAATTTATAACTGTAGCGTAGTCAAATGGACCAGTCATCAATCTTTTGCCTTTACATTTAGTGCTTTCTGTGACTGGTCTATTTCTTCTCAAGCTCATAAAAATATTCCATATTCCCTGACAAGATTTAAAGGTTTTCCTTTCACATTTAAGTTTCTCAACCACTTGAAATTGATTTCATTGTATGATGTGAAACAGGGATCTGATATAATTTTTCCATATGACTAGTGTATTATCCCAGTAAAATGTATTGAATTGCTCATATCTGGCCACTCACCTGCAATGCCACCCCTGTCACATGGCGGTTTTGCATGTAGGGCTGCTTTTGTCCTCCCTGTTCTCTACACTGATCTAGTGGCCCAATGCTGTAGTGATACCACACCGTTCTAGTCTCAATAGTCATTAGCGATGACAGTTATATCCTTCATTCTTATACAGAATCAAGGTGAATTAGAGGACATCCAACTGGTGTCCACTGAAGAATCACAGAAGAAAATGTCCACACATCTGGAGTCACAGAAGTGTTGATCATTGAGTAAGAATAGGAAAAATACTTTGAGTTCTTTTCCTGTGTCTCCAACTGTGATTAAGTTAAGAATCTTGAGACAGGGAGACTCTCCTGGGTTGTCATGCCTGACATGATCAGTCCATATAAGAGATGCTTGGGAGAAAACAGTCAAAGGACAAGGAGTTACAATGTCAGCAATACAGACTGGAGTGATGAACTTCGAAGATGAAAGAAGGGTCCACAAGCCAAAAATACAGGCAGCCACTAGAAACTTAAAGACAAGGAAATAAATTTTTCTCTTAGAGCCTTTGGAAGAATGAGCCCTGTTGACACCTAGATTATAGCCTATAAGCAGATTTCACTCTCCTGACTTCCAGAAGAATGGTAAGAGAATAAATAAATGCTGTTTTAAGCTACTAAATTTATAGTAATTTGAAATGGCAACTATAAGAAATTAATAAATATAATACACTAAATGAACTATTGTGTTTTATGTCTTTGGGCTTACTTATTTGCACCCGGATTTATTATTATTTTTTCCTGTGACTTGGCTCAGAAGTCCCTTTGCCCTGGTTCTGATGCCCTCATTGTTTTATTGTGAGTCTCTTTTCTAAAGTGCCTCCTCCTACCTGGTCACAACATCAGCTCATTGTCTCTGCCAGGCACATGAACACCCCACCCACTCCTCCCCTCCTCCTTCCCTCTGGCTCTGGCCCATCCTCTGTGCATTTTGCTAAAATGTCATCCTGAACAAAGAAGCTCAGAGGCCAGATATATTTGACTGGACTGATCTTTATGAGAGACCACTGATGGAGTGCCTGGCCCATTCCAAGAGCTCAACACAGACCAGTGCATACCACTGCAGAATATTTCTTGAATTGGATTTTTCTTGGTTTTCTCTTCCAGGACTTTAAAGTATATTGATGCCACCTGATCAGAATTCTCCCACTGAGCACTGCATATGGGCATACAGCAATGGTAACACTTTGCTTTCTGAAATGCCTTTAACCTAGACTTGTACAACAGAAATGTGGCTATGGAAAACCTCCAACACTCCTGTGGGATTATCAATGTTGTCGGAATCTGGGGCCTGACTCTTGGGGTATTGGGTCTGGTCACTGCTCAGTCAGGACCACGATTAGGTGCTTTTTAAACCCTCCAATTAAAAAAATATATTTTTGCGGTACTGGGAATGGAACCCAGAGATGCTCTACCACTGACTTACATCCTCAGCCCTTTATTATTGTTGTTGTTGTTTGAGACAGGGTTTCACTAAATTGCCCTAGCTAGCCTCAAACTTGGGATCCTCCTGACAAATCGCTGGGATTAGAGGTGTGTGCCGCCTTCTTTCCTTTCCTTTTCTCTTCTCTTCTCTTCTCTTCTCTTCTCTTCTCTTCTTTTTTCTCCTTCCTTCCTTCCTTTCTTTTTTTTTGTTACTGGGGATCAAACCAAGGGGCATTCTACATCTGAGCTACACCCCCAACCCTTTTTATTTTGAAACAGGGTCTCACTGAATTGCTGATGGTCTCGCTAAATTGCTGAGGCTGTCCTGGAACCTGTGATCCTGTACTGTGATTACAGGTGAACATCACCAAGTCCTGCTTACATCCCCCAATTTTAAAGGAGCCTCTCTTACATCTGGGGTCCACTGGAACAAGACTGTATAAGGCAAGAAGCTTGAGACACCTGGAATGATCAGAGTTTGCTAGAAACTGTGTGATTGGGAAGAGTCAAAAGAACAGCTTGCAGAATCCTATTCCTGTTGTCTTTCTCAAGCCGAGGAATTCTTCCTGAGCAGCTCTGTCTGCAGAGCTTCGCCAATGATGCCCGTCAACTTCTCCACCAATATTTAGAGCAGTTGCTTCAACTCTTCCCAAACAGCATCTGTTGTGGCAAAGGCTGGGTTACAGCCTCCAGAAGGTAGTGATTGTGAGTTCACAGCTTGGAGACAACAGGGAGTTGCTGGGAAAGCAAATGCCATTTTCAGGGAGAGCTCTGCCTGCACAGTGTGGCTGCCAGCTTGGGGCTGGGAGCCTCCCACCACCCATGGGAGAAAGGCGGCCTCCACAAAGAGGAAAAGGGGAAAATGTCCCAAACAAGAGAAATGAAGGGAGGTGTTCCCAGTTCCTACTTAAACACAACCAGGGCCCATTTTAAATTTCTCTCTTTTCCCTCTGAAGTTCTGATCATTTTTCTCAATGGAATGAATGGGCGTAAGACACATTAACAGCAGAAAAAGCATACAAATTTATCAACATGTAGAAGCACCAGGAGCCATACAGGAAATATGAATCTCTTGTGTTACACAAAGGAATAGGGGGTTGGGGTCCCCAAGGGCAGGGAGGTGGCAACACAGCCAAGGGAGGTCCAGGAAAGGACCTGCATGGGGGTCAAAGGATGTCTTACTATGCAGAGTTTCCCAGGCAGCAACCCTGAAAAGACCACCTGGGGCAATTTCAGTCTGGCCAGGTATCTGACCTCCCATCTCTCCTTTCTGTGAAATGATCTTTCCTAGGCAGATACAGAGATCTCAGAGTGAAAGTCTTCACCTTCATACATTGCTTACTTTACTAATGTAGATTAATGCAACTTTCTTTTACAAAAGTACAGATTTTCAGAGCTATTTCTATCTGCAGGTTCTCTGAATAACCATCTTGAAATGTATTTGGGGTTGAGATATTTAACTTTCTCACACTTGGGCTATTCACAACCTTGCCCCAGCCCCTACTTCTTTATCTATTGAAAGGACAAAAGCAGTTTTTTTATTGTTTACATATTCTGGATATTAGTCCTCTGTCAGCTAGAGAGCAAAAAATGCTGAAAGAAAAGGGGTCTCATGAAAATTAGGAGAGCAGAAGAGAAGTGGAAAGGGATTGGGAGAGGGAGGGGGAGGGAAAGGAAAAGGGAGGTACAAGGAAGAAACAGAACAAATAATGTTACATGCATAGATGAACATATCATTATGAATCTCACTATCATGCATAATTACAATGCACCAATAAAATTATTTTTAAAAAGACAAAAGCAGGATATTTTCAGAAAAAGATTTTTGTTTGGGAGGACAATTTCTGTTTTTAAAAATGTCTTTAAAAGCAAGAACAAGATAGAACAAACTGGACTAAAGTCTCCATTCTAAAAGTAATTCTAAAACCTTCATTTCATAGAGCTGTGGACTTTACATAGGATTTCTCACAATGGAGCATATCTCTCTGAAATTGTTGATAGTCTGCTTACCACCATGTTAGTTTGGAAAAAGAAACTCAGATTTCATGCCTTCCTCAAGACCAAGTTTGGAAATAGCAGAGCAGGGATCCAAGCTCGTGCTGCTGGATGCAGCTTAATGTACTTCCCCTGCTCCCCTGCGACCTGGGCAGTAAATGCATAAAACACATTTTGGTTTTGATACCATGCAAACTTACAGTCTTGATTTCAAATTAAAAAGAAGCTCCTTTTTTTTTTTTTGGTCTTTTAGTACCAGAGGCTGAACCCAGAGGCGTTCTGTGAGTGACACCCCCAGCCCTTATTTTATTTTTTATCTTCAGAGTCTTGTTAAGGTTCTGAGGGTCTCGCCAAATTGTTGAGCCTGGCCTCAAACCTGCAATCCTCCTATCTCAGCCTCCCAAGTACTCAGATTACACGCATGTGTCACCACACCAAGTAGAAGCCCCCCACTTTTCATCTGACAAAGCTGAGATCCAGAGAAGAATAGTAAATGATGCTTTTGGAGGAAGGACCATAACGGGGTCTTTTATATTGAGGTATCAGCTTTGAGCAGCCTGCACTTTAATTAAAAACAAGTGTAAATTTTTTTCTATTGTGGAAGAGAATTCAGAAAGTATAGAAATATAGAAAGCATACCCTTTGTCTCTGCCTTTCTTCCTTTTGCTGTATCTCCTGCCCTATCACCAAATGCTCCCCTTGTCTGCTAATTCTTTCCCTTCTCATCTGCTGAAGGATATTGCCTCAGAAACACACACACTCTCTCTCTCTGTACTGGGGATTGAACCCAGAGACATTCTACCTCTTACCTATACCCCTACTCTTTTTCATTTTTATTTTGAAGCAGGGTCTTGCTAGGTTGCTGAGAGTCTCACTCAGTTGCTGAGACTGGCCTCAAATCTGCAGTCCTTCTGTCTCTGCCTCCCAAGTACTGGGATTACAGGAGTACAACATCACACAGGGAAATCTTTCCTCTTTATTATCAGTCCCTTCTCTGTACTTCATGATTCCTATCAGTGCTATAATTTCTGCCATGTTAAAAAAGGGAAAATATCTTCTCTTGACTTCCATATCCACATCTAGGTGCTAATCTATTTCCCTCTTCCCAGTTAGAATAAAATCCCTTGAAAGAACTCTTTTTACCTGGCATCTCGAATTCTTTTTTTTATTTTTTTAATTTCATTTCATTTATTGGTGCACTGTAGTTATACCTTTTGATAAGTGTCAGGGTATCAGAAGCATGCATGCACACATTGCTCATTTAGCCCTCCCTCAAATCCGACCCTATTCCCTCCCCCTTCCCTCCTTCCCATGCTCAGCATAGTGATCGAATTCTTCTCATCACCTTCTCTTTTAAATCAATTACAAAATAAAAAGGAAAATTTAGCTTTTGCCTTCACTACTCCTTTAAGACTGCCTTTGTTGAGATCAATACCTCTCCCTCCATTGATAAATGTAATGGTCAAATCTCAGTCCGTCCGTTAATTTCCACCACCTGGAAATATTGGAGTGTGCCCGGACTCGAACTCACTCTTCTTTGGTGAACTAGCCCTTTGTCAAGGGTTTGAATATCAACCACAGGCTGACAGTCCTCAAGTTTCCATGCAGAAGTTGGATTATTCCCCTCAACTCTACATTCATACACCCACCTGCCCACCTGACAGCTCTTGAATGGCCACAGGCAATTCCAACTTCACCAAATGCAAGCTCTGGGTCTCTGCTGCTCTCCAACCCCAGTCCTGATACCTTAGTCTACATCATACTTCTAGTTGTTCAGGCTCGAAGCCTTGGATCACTTTTGATTTCTCCCTTTCACATACCGCATCCAGTTCCTCAGGAAATCCCGTTGGCTCTTACTTTAAAATATGTCCAGAATCTGACTTCTCACCAGTTCCACGGCTGCCATTCAGAACTCGGTTTCTTGCCTTGATTATTGCAATCGTCTCTTAACGCATCTTCCTGCTTCCTCCCTCGCCCCCTCCTGAGTTTAGTTTCAACACAGTAACCAGAGTACTGGTTAACATGGGGCTGAGGTCCTGTTCTCCACTCGATGTCTTCTCATCCTACATGAAGCCAGTGTTTTCACTTTAGCCCAGAAGGTCCAACCATTCCTCTCTCCATACCTTCCTTCTAGATCTCCCTACGCTCCAGCCTCTCCAGACACCCTGAGCTTCATGCTGGGTTTTGTAGATCTCAGGAATGTTCCCACCTCAGGTCTTTTGACTTGCTGCTCTACATGCCCTAAATATTTACATAGCCTTTGCCCTCACCCACCTCTGGCTTTTCTTAGATGTCTCCTTATCAGCTCTTCCCTGATCATGCTTTTTAAATTGCAATATTTCTGCTAACCAGCATTTACTACCCCCATCCCTGCTTTATTTTCCTCAGTATCATTTATTATGAACTGGCAATAACTCTTCTTTTTTTACTCCTTGGCTTATTATCTTTCTCCCTATCCCCACTAGATTCTTGTCTGTTTTGTTCACTGACATATCGCCTGTTCCTAGATGTCTGGTGGAGATAAGATGCAGTTTGTAAGGATGTAGGAAAGACAAAGTCAGTCTCTCACAGTCTCTCTACTATACTCTCACAGTACAGAATATTCTGTGACCCTAGACATATGTGTGGTTTTTTGTTGTTGTTATTTGTTTTTGTTTTTCCTGTATAGCAAGCAAGTGATTCTCTGGTGGACAGCAGCTGGGTATCCTCTAACTCAATGACACTATACCTGGAGATAGCATCAGATCCCACAGGTTGAGGGCTCAGTCCCACAACCTGCCCCACTCCAGATTCTGGTTACAAGCAAGGCTGTGGGCTGTGCTTCTCACTGACAAGCTTTAAAGCAAAATTCTCACAATCCACTTCGTGAGTTCAATTAAGTTGCCAGAGTAGCTAGCTCATAGAACTCAGGGAAACACTTAGCTAAAACTAACATTTACTTATCTATTATAAAGGATATTGCAATGTTTCAGAGGAGCATCTGCATAAAAGAGATGCATGGGTGGAGGTATGGGAGAAGGGGCGCAGAGCTTCCACATCCACTCTGGGTTCACTACCCTCCAGGAACCTGCACAGGTTCAACTAACCGCAAGCCTCCAGAACTCAGTTCTTTTGGGTTTTGATGGAAGCTTTGTAAGTATGATTGATTAAACCACTGGCCATTGTTTTAACAACTTGAACTTCTGACCCAGGGGTCAAAGTAGGAGGAGGGTAGAATTGAAAGTTTCAAACCTCTAATCCTGAGGTTGGTTCTCCAGACAACCAGTTCCCGTCCTGAGGCTATCCTGGGGCCCCCAGCCAACTGACCTCTCTTCACCTTACACAAGACAAAGACACTCTTTATCACTGGGGAGATTCCAAGGATGTTAGGAGACATATGTCAGGAAGCAGGATGAAGATCTAATGTACATTTCACAATATCACACAGTTATACTTGTTGAAGAAAGTAAGGAATAAACCCAGGAACCATATCCCATCAACTCAAAGAAAATCCTCACTAGCCCCCCTTCTAAAGCTCTACCTTGGATCTATATCCCCAGTCTATGTATGTATGTATGTATGTATGTATGTATGTATGTATTTAGACTGGGTCTCACCAAATTGTTGGGGCTGGCCTCGAACTTGTGATTCTCTTGCCTCGGTCTCCTTAGTCACTGGGATTGCAGGCATGTACAACCTCATCCAGCTCTTATTCTTATGTTACAAGATTGTGTCCAGCATTTTACATTATTGACATCCCTCTTCCATCTTAGTCAGCTTGGAATGCTATTGCAAATGTACCAGAGGCTGGGTGGTGGCTATGCCCTCAAAGGGGACTGTAAGACCTGGCCCATCTTCCTCTCTTTGCTCCCTGGCTCTTGACAAGGTGAGCAGTTTCACTCTGCCACGTAATTCTGCTATTGCATGCTACCTCAACCTGGGCCAAAAGCAACAGGGCCAATCGATCATGGACTGAAATATCCCAAACTGAGCCAAAATAAACCTTCTGTGTTTATAAGTTGATTATCTCGGTGTTTTTTTTTTATGGGAACAGAAAGCTAACTAACATACTTGCCAAAGGCTTTACTTTGGAATACCATCATGTTGGGGATTAAGCTTCAACTTGCAAATTTTATGGGAACGCATTCAGTCCATAGCACAACCTAAACGCTCTTCCCCAGCTCTGCTGCTCCATCCTGGTTCTCCTTCTCACCTTCCTCTTGCTCGTTTCAGTTTCTTTCTTTAGGTTCCCCTCTTGCCTTTTCACCTTTTCTTCTAATAGGAGCCTTCCCAGGGCTATAGCCTTCACCCTTCTGTTTCCCAAAGAAGATGCAGGTGTAGTTCTTTAATTCCTGGACATCTGCAGCTAAATATCAAATACTAACAGGTACAAACTGAATTCATCTTCATGCTCTTACACCCTCCCCACTCTGCCATTGCTGTATTCTTGTCTTTGGTCCACAGTAGAAGTAGAGGTAATATAGTACAGTGGTTAGGGGCACCAGTTTGTTTTGGCTTCAGACAGTTCTGGGTTTCAATCTCATTTAGGTCATTTATTTGCATGTGACCTTGGGCAAAGGACTTGATTATTGAGCTTCAGTTTCTTCATCTGTAGAATTATGTTAATTTAATATCTATTTCCAAGTCTTACTCAGAAGATTATATGATATAGGGCATATAATAACCGAAGTAAATAGTAAATGTTAATTGTCGATGTTATTGGCTTTTATCTATGCAATCACTTGAGTTGGGTATCTGGAAGTCGGTTTTGGGGTTTTGTTTTGTTTTCTGTTTTTGTTTTGCTTTTTCTTGATTCTGTGAAAGCAATGTTTCTCGAATCTACTTCTTCCTTTCACTCTTGTAATGCTCATCATATTTCATTTGAACTCCTATATCTATTCATCTTCTCGATTGTTTCCTGCCTGTACTCTCTCCATCTGGCTCGCCTCTTGACTTCAGCCAGATTAATTTTTCTTTAGTACAGATCACATTTTTTCCTCCTCTACACTGACACTGAAATATTTCCTATCATTTGACCAGAGGTAGATTCCAACATCCTTAGCAGCAAAATAGATCTTCACAGCTGTACTTTTAAATGATCTCCCTTCAAATCCTCCTGTCAAAGCACCAGGCACACAGAACTTCCCCGACTCCCTGAACATCCCTCTGCTTGGCCTATCCCATCCTTAGCTCTTAACAACTCCTCTGCACGTCCTTCCTTCTCTGCTTACCTGAAAAAAGTGTGGTTTCTTTAAAATCCAGCATAAATATCCAGTCTTCATTGAAGCCTCCCATGATGTTCCTAGGCAAGTCGTCCCCTTCTTTTTTTTTTTTTTTTTTTTTTTTTTGCGGTACCGGGGATTGAACGCAGGGGCGTTCTACCTCCGCGCTACGCCCCTGGCCCTATTTTTTATGCTTTATTTTGAAACCGTGTCTCACGAGGTTGCGGAGGGCCTCACTAAGGAGAGAGAGAGAGAGACACAGAGAGAGAGAGAGAGAGAGAGAGAGACAGAGAGAGAGAGTCAGAGCGAGAGCTGAGGCTGGCCGCGAACCCGGATCCTCCGGTCTCTGCCTCCCAAAGTACTGGGATTACAAGCGTGTGCCACCACGCCCAGCTCGTCCCCTTCTTAGTGTTCCCGCTGAACTTGGTGCTCATGTCAACTACACTTTGTACCAGGGGCACCTTGAACTCATTCTCCAATCTGGTGTTAGAAAGCAGAGACTGTGTATTGTTTACTTTTGTGTTCTTTGGCCTAATAGAGAAAGAGAGTCTGGCAAGGAGACAGCGCTCAGTGAAGATTTACACATGCGTGTATGAAAGAATGAATGAACCCAGTGATCAATGGTTGATGTGCAGCTAGAGTAGGGTATGGTACCAGCATAGTGTGGAACTAGTGGCTCATTCTCCAGGCAGGTGAGGCGAGGCAGTGGAAAGATCATTGTGCTTTAGCTGAATCCAGTGCAAGTTCTGTGTCACTTAGCAACTGTGTGAGTCTGTGCCACTTTATAGGTTTACAAGCCCCAATCCTCCCTCTGTCTGTGGTACTCGGGATTGAACCCAGGGGCATTCTACCTCTGATCTACACCCCCAGGCCTATTTTATTTTCTGTTTGGAGACAGGGTTTCACTAAGTTGCTGAGGGCCTCCCTAAGTTGCTGAGGCTGGCGGCGAACCTGCAATCCTCCTGTCTCAGCCTCCCAAGTACTGCGACTACAGGCTTGTACCACCTCACCTGGCCTTTTTCGCCCTTCCTTCCTTCTTTCTTTCCTTCCTTCCTTCCTTCCTTCCTTCCTTCCTTCCTTCCTTCCTTCCTTTCTTCTTCTTCTTCTTCTTCTTCTTCTTCTTCTTCTTCTTCTCTCTCTCTCTCTCTCTCTCTCTCTCTCTCTCTTTCTTTCTTTCTTTCCTAACATGGGGATAAGTATCCTCACTTTTTTGCACCAGTGAAGGACATGTCAGAAGGAGCTAAGAGCATAGGACACAGGTGTCTGTGAAGTGCTACAGAGTAAAGTACTAAGGACAATGTGCCAAGGCTAATCACAGACCTGGAGGACAGCCCCATCCTGTGACCCTGCACACCCTAGAAGCAGACAGCCCTTGGCCTCTGGGGCAGGCAGGCTGGGTGAGCATGCTGATTGACTCAAGCAGATCAACCAGCTGCAATGGCGCCAAGCCAGTACACAGCGATGCTTGCAGAGCCAGGGTGGATA
This sequence comes from Glis glis, assembly GCA_004027185.1. Taxonomy (NCBI): domain Eukaryota; kingdom Metazoa; phylum Chordata; class Mammalia; order Rodentia; family Gliridae; genus Glis; species Glis glis. Next base: position 68,399 of record PVJS01003341.1, read on the forward strand.
GTATGTGTTTGATGGACCTTTTCTGGTAAAATGAAGAAATGTTAAATATGCCCACAGAAGAGGGGAGGAGTGTGGAGCTTGGGTTGCATGAATTCCCCTAACAGAGGAAGCAAATGGCTGTGTGGGTACCTGGTGCTGACCTTGGGAGGCCTTTGAGTCACCTTGTGTTTCGAGTGCCCCACCTAGCAGAGACAGAGGGCAGGTCTCAGACAAGGCTTCCCAAGTGACTGTCCCCAGTTCTATAGTCTTGTAGGAACTGGAAACAAGGTGAGTCTGGCCTGCAGACAAATCTTCAGTGGCAGGTGCCTGGAAGACAAGGACCCCTGCTGCAGCATAGACCAACTGGCAAAGTTGGAATTGGCTCTTGAATTCTCCCCTATTTCTTTATTTTTATAAAAGGAAGAAAAATAAATCTAAATGTTATATTTCACACTAGAAACATCTATGGTTTAATCCTAGTCAACAATGGGCTGCGGCAGTCATAGGGAACGGCTGGTGGCCAGCACCGGCTGGAGAGAAGAAGGGAGGCTCTGAGGCTTTGACCTGAGAGAGCTTTAGCCAGATCATAGATGCCTGGATTCACCACCCTGGCAAATGCTTCTGTTCCCTAGAAAGTGAGAAAACACATTTCAGATATGGCCTCATTAAAATATATGGGGTTCGAAGGTGACTCTCTCAGAAGCCATGGGGTCAGGGGGGAAGCAAAGCTGCCAACTTGATCCTCACAATGAAGGCAGCAGCCACTTCTCCCAGTAGCCCAGCAAGCTCTAGGCAATGTTCTGCCTTCTATGTACGATTTCGTCTGTTTGCTGCTGCTATAACAGAATACCACAGGCTGGTATTCTGATAATTTATAAACAGAAGTTCATTTGGCTCAGGGTTCTGGGAGCTGATTAGGGACTATACTCTATCACAGCATGGCACAAGGGCCAGCAAGCCCATGTAAGACAGAGAGAGTGAGCAAGAGGGCAGAAAGGGGCCGGAACACATCAGAATTTATCACTAAGCCACTCCCAGGACAATGCCATCAATGCATTCATGAGAGCAGAGCCCTTGGGATCTGAACACCTCTTAAAGGTCTCACCTCTCAATACTGTGACAGTAGCAGTTAAACTTCAACAGGAGTTGTAGAAGGGACATTCAAGTCATAGCAATTACACAGAAGATACTAAGACTCGGAAACATGAAGCAATCTGTGTGATATCATATGCTGAGTTAAGATCACTAATGGATACACAATCAAGTCTCGAAGCTTCCTTTTTACATCAGCATGGATTAAAACTGCACCTGTCTGTCAGTCTTCTTCAGAAAAATCTCAGAGTCGCAGTGCCTACTGTCATTAGCCTAACTGAACAGGCCAGCTGAAATTACTCATTAGCACACAGTCACAGGAAATAGGTTCTACCAAAATTTTAAACTGTTTTCTAAGGATTAAAAAAATCTCTATAAAATGAGAAGACATTATCTAGTCTAATTTTTAAAAAAGATTTAAAAATATGCAAAATGGAGAACATAGAGTAGAAAAGTATCTCAAAAAAACCAGAAGGGATTAATCATCAAGGATTTTTTTTTTACAACTCAAGTCAAGAGTTGAGTTGTCAAGAAAACATGAATGATATCACTGTTAATAGGAGACTATGAATTACATAAATTGTTTGAAGAAGAAAATTTTAAACCTAAAAATCATTAACTGAGAAGGAAATTGAGATTATGTTCAAGCCTTCAAGGAAAAGACATTTAGTACATATACTTACCCATGACATTATTTATTCTTATTTATATATTATATATTATTCTCATATATACTGAGAAGATGATATACCACTTATTATTTTTGTGTTATAAATTGTATACAAAGAACAATCTCCAGTTCTTTTCATGAAAACCCTGACACAAAATTCTGATAAATGCAAAAGATAAGAAGAAAACTACAGGCCAGCAATTCTCAAACATTTTTGACTCAGGACACCTTTACACTTAGAAAAATCATTGAGTGTCAGGAGGGGAAAAAGGAGGATTGAGGAAGGAAACAGTTCAAATAATGATATGTCCATATATGAAAATATCACCACCAATCTTACTAAATGAACCAGGAGGGAGGGCGGGAAGGAGAAGTGCGGAGGATGCAGAGGGAAATACAAGTGATATGTACATGTAGTACTGTATCACTTTGGATCTCACTATGATGTAAAATTACAATGCATCAATAAAAGTATACAAATAAATAAAAACAAAACAAATATAAAAATATTTATCAATTGTTTGCAGTTCTACAAATAGAAATTAATTGTAGAATACGTACAAAAATTTTAAAATAAATAAAAATCAACCACAATATCACCATCTAATCCTTTGTAGTTTTCTATATACTTCTATATACTCTTGTGTATGTTTTTTATACTAAGATCAGATCATACAATTTTGTATCTTGCTCTTCTCATGATGTTTTTCTACAATTTTCCTTTAAATCCTTCACTAAATTTTTTTTCAAAATTGTGAAAAAATCATTGAGTTCCCTAACGAGCTTTGTTTATGTGGGTTATATTTATAATATTAGAAATTAAAGTAAAAGTTCTGAAAATTCACTTATTAATTCATTTGGATAAATAAAATAAATCATTAGTTATTCAACATAAGTGTCATGTTTATGCAAATAACATTTCCAAAACAGCAAAAAACTAAAGACTGGCATTGTTTTGCTTTTTTTTTTTTTTGCGGTACCAGGGATTGAACGCAGGGGCGTTCTACCTCCGCGCTACGGCCCCGGCCCTATTTTTTATACTTTAATTTGAAACCGGGTCTCATGAAGTTGCGGAGGGCCTAAGGAGAGAAGAGAGAGAGACAGAGAGAGAGAGCGAGCTGAGGCTGGCCGTGAACCCGGATCCTCCGGTCTCCACCTCCCAAAGTACTGGGATTACAAGCGTGCACCACCACGCCCGGGCTTGTTTTGCATTTTTGTAAACTCTTTAATGTCTAGCTAAATAGATCACAGGTGGACTTTCTTTTCTGCTTCTGCACTCAATCTGTTGAGATAGAAAATGTTATATAGCCTCTGGAAAACACCACTATATATTCTTGAAAGAACTACAATAAAAAGGGAGAACAATATTTTAGTAGGAAGATAGTTTTGTCCTTACCAACCCTGTAAAAGAATCCTGGCAATCTCCCAGGGTCTCCAGAACATACTTTAAGAACCGTTGTTATAATTCAGTTTAAATTATAAATATTGATGCAAAAAATCTAAGAAATATTAATAAATAGAACTCAGAAGTATATTGAAACATGAATGTACTGTGTCCAAGTAGAATTCATTTTAGGAGTAAAGGAATATTAGGAAATCCATTAAATATGGATTTAATATCTTAATTCATCATGTAATCATTTCAATAGATGCCAAAAATATTTTACAAAATATATTATTCATTTTTTGATTTAAAAAATACTAGGAAAGAGGATATGATAAGACAAATGATACTGATACTCAACAGCCAGCCTCATAGGATGTGGCCCAGCTTTCTGGACACTAGGGGGAACTCATAGATTGCTCAGAATGGTGTTGAATGCAGGAGCCAGTGGTAACTCACAGCAGACCCTGATGGGTATCAGAGGTGGTAGCTGAAGTGTTAATGATCAACCAACTTAAGCCATCAGTTCCATTTCCCAGGTATACTTACTGGTGAAACAGTGAGCAGTGGTTACTACCCAGATCTTTGAGATGATGGTCCCTCCTCAGAGATGCTCAGTGGCAATCTACAGCCTGGCCTGCCCTGGCCAGGAGCTGACTGTGGCCTCCTTGCCTCCCATAATCCAGAAAGAAACTGGGTCGGGGGAGTGGAATAGGGAGGAGAGAGTGGCTCTGTGGAGGCCACTTGGGTGGGGCCAAGGAGATGCATCTCTATTACCAATGGATCCTCCTCCTCATCAAGCCCAGATAGCAATCTCTAAGTATCTCCCTTACACTCTAATAGATACCTGGGAATAATGATGAGAAACATTTGTTTTATTCCAGAGAGAGAGACAGACAGAGACATTATCAAAAGAGAATGTCTCACTCAGGAGTACCATGTCAAGCTCGCCTTTGACTTCCCACTCATTTTTTTCTCCAACTATCCAGTCTCAAACATCTTAGAGAATCCACAATATATCTTGTATCCATCTTATATCTATTAGAAGGTATCCTATTGTAAGGGATTTTGAGGGTTTAGGTTCTTGAGTAGATGTGATATTTAAAATAAGGCATGAGCAAACTCTTTTTCTTGTCTTTCTTAATTTTTTATGGTACTTGTGTAAAGGAAAAACGTCATAAAGAAGGTATGAGTTCAGTGAGATAAAATCAGGAAAGTCTCTCATTGAAGTTTTACTTCAGGAGATATTGTAGATTATTTTATTTTATTCACCAAATATTTATTTGACACCTACTTTGTTCTGGGCATTGTAGTAGGTGCTGGGAATAAAACGATGAATGTCTTGCCGAGTGTCTGTAATGAGACTCCTTGGAAAATACTATGCTTTCTATACTCTAGGGAAAAAGAAGAAGAAAACAAAATACTGCTGAATGTGCCCCCGTTGGCCAAGAAAAGGAAACACTGCAGTCACACTTCACCCAGGACACCTGTGCATCATGAGGTCATTGTTAAAAGATGCAGACTCCTCCCATCCCTTCTCTTTAAAAGTAACGTTCACTCACTCTCCACACTATTGTTCTGTGTTCCATGTTTCAAAAGATTTGTAAAAATGAATAAGTATAAAATAAAAAATAAGGTGCTTGACTTTTCTCTTGACAAACTATCAAAATGGTGACCTATAAATGTTTCCACACCCCACCTCCATCTTCTGCCTGGTCCCTTCACCAACCTATCTTCTGTGTATGTCAATTTGGTGTCAAGGAGCAAAAAAGGAAGAGGGAAATCCCAGCACATTTCGATGCTCACTGGCACTAACACTAACACATACTGCTGGTCACTGAAGGGTCTTACAAGTGGTCTTACGGACCACAGTTTGGCACACAATTTAGCCATCCACACCAAATGAAGTACTGGAGAAGGGCATTTTTCTTCTTGGACTGGAAATATTTCAGTGATGCTTTGAACAGAAGGGACAGAGACCACATCTCATGCAGCCCTGTGATGGCTCTTCTGATGTGTCACCTTGACTAGGCTTCTTCCTGCACTTACTCAGTCAAACACTAAGCTAGGTGTTGTTGTGAAGGGATTTGGCAGTTGTACCTGAAATCATAAATCCATCACCTTTGCCTTTAGGTAAGGGAGACAGATCACCCTGGACAGTCTGGGTGGGCGTGGCTTGGTTAGTTAGAAGGCCTTAAAAGCAGAGCTGAGTCTTTCCCAAAAGAAAGAAAAAATTCTGCCTGTGGAGAATGACTTCGATCCATGCCCATGGACTGAAGGGCTCCTGTGATTTCCCCTTTCTGCCTGCCTGTCATTTGAAGACACTTGCTCAGCCCTTAGAAATCGTTTAAGTCTCCCATCCAAGTACTAACCAGGCCCGACCCTGCTTAGCTTCTGAGATCAGACGAGATCAGGCTCGTTCAAATTTAAGAGTTGCTTTAACAGTTAACAGTGGAATATGCCTTCTCTGCAATGGCTGGAAATAGAAGCTCAATTTATTATAAGTTTCTGCAGGTATTTTTTAAATAGAGCAAGAGTGTTAAGTTTAAAATATGATTAACTCCAACAATTTTCAGTTTCTGTTTTACTTTGGTCGAACTTGGTATGTGCTCATCACCCATCAGTTATTTTGTGAGGGTGTTTATTCTATGTGGATATTGTTTCATGTTTGCATGGAAATTTGTAGCTAAACATTTCATTGTCCCCAGTATGCAAAAGAAGCACAATTCTATTGCTTTGTCTTGCTTATAGTCATTAAATCATTACTTTTACATAAAAAAAAGAAATCATGTAAGTCAACTCTGGTGTACGCACTTGCTAGGGCTGCTGTAACAAAGTACCACAAAACAGGGGCTTGGGATGATGGGCATTTATTGTCTCGCACCTCTGGAGGCTGAAAGTATAACCAAGATCAAGGTGTCGGCAGGTGGGTTCTTTCTGAGGGCCATGATGGAGGATCTCTTCCACGCCTCTCCTCTGGCTTCTGGTGGCTCACTGAAGAGTCTTGGTGTTCTTTGGCTTGTAGATGATGTATTAACCCGATTTCTGCCTTCATCTTCCCACTGTATTCTCCCTATGTATGTGTGTCTCTGTGCATCCAAATGTCCCCTATTAAGAACACCAGTCACATTAGATTAGCACATACCCTAATGACCTTGTTTTAACTCAATTACCTCTGTAAAGACCTTATCTCCAAATAAAGTCAAATTCTGGGGTTCTGAAGTATTCCAACATATTTTGGAGGAAGACATATTCAACCCATTACACCTGCTTCTCTGATTGTACCCCAGACGATATGCTCTGTGGGTATCATTAGTCACATCCCCTGAAACAGCTTACCGGAAGCATTAATTTCTCCAGGTGGCACATCCCACGCCTCCAGATACACTGATTCGTCCTCGGGTATGGAGATATTTAAATCTGGATATAAACATAATATACCTGCTCAGCTCACACAAAGAAGGCCAGGGCTGGGAATATCAGAAAATGATTTATGGAGATAGTGTTGGAATTCTGGGGCACCTCAGTAAACAGGATCCTATGGGTATTTTAACTGAGAAGTAGAATATTTTCATTTTTATACTTTAGAAGCAGAGTATTTTAACTATAACCTGGCTCTCCCATAAGCAGCTGCTTAATAAGAGTGCACAACTTGGGAAGCAGATAACTGCTGTGTGAGATCTCCCATAGGGAAGAGGGGTCATGGGTGTGAAGACTTGAAAGAAAGGTGGATAGTGAGGTGTCCAGGGCCTGGGACAGGGGAAGATATTTCACGTCTGTCCTTCTGGTATGTGTTACACACTTGCTCGTGGCCAAGTGTATCATGTCTGCTCGAGTCCTCGCTCCATTGTTACTAGGCATGCATTATCCTCCTGTTGCAAGGATGAGAACAATGAGTCTTAGCTGACTCTTAAGCTCACACATCTAGTAAGGATAGGCGAAGATTCAGACATGCAATCTAGCTTTATTCTTTTTGGATTCCATATATGTGATTTCCCCTACTCACTAACATTTATTTGTAACCCCAAAAGCGATACCCATGGTGCTTTGATAAAACATTTGACATTCAGGTTCCCAGCTGAGGTGGAACAAAGCAACGTTCTGCCTTCTTGTTTCAGCTCTCATACTATAAACAAATGTCTTTCCATGGTCCATTTAGTGCCACTTTTTTGTTTGTTTGCATTTTTGTGTTTTTTGCTGGTGATCTCGCTTTAGATGAGTCTCAAGCACAGTGCTCAAGTGCCCTCTAGGGTTCAGAAGTGCAATAAGGCTGTGATGTGAATGGAAAATACACATATTAGATAAGCCTCATTCAGATGAGAGTAATAGTGCTATTCACTGTAAATTTAATGTTACTGAATCAGCAATATCTACTAAATAAGATATCTTTAAACAAAGATCAATACAAAACAAGTTTATGTTTTGATTGGTTGATGATAATGTTCCTGAGACAAATAATGAGGATCATTTGTATCCAGGATGGGCTCTAAAGGCCGCCCTTGGTTATCACCTTTTCAGGATTCAAACTGGGAACTGAAGAGTTGGTGCCTCTGTCTTCTTACCTGCCCTGGAAATGAAGGCGACTGTAGCCTGGAAGCCTCTGAAGGTCCCGTTTTCATCCGATTGGAAGTCGATGAGCATGACACCAGAGGGGCTCAGCACAGGGGCGGGCACCTCGTAGCCACACAACCGAGCTGGTAGAGGCCCAGCCCAGGCAAGACATCACCAAGGGCCAAACAGACATGGCATGGGATAGAAGAAGAAAAAGTGTCCTTTAGGTTATTGCTGAGAAAAAAGTTTTTCGGATGAGTGTCACATTTCATTTTCAAAATGGAAACTCAGTTTGTTTCTCTTTAATATGTATTTAACCCCACCCAGAATTTAACATGTCAATCTGTTTCATCTGCCAACACTCTCACTGAAATGTTGCTAAGGGAAGTGGTTCTAGCCACAGAGCTTACTTCAATGGGACTTTCCTCATCTGATTCCTATTTCATTATGAGCCTTTCACATTTTCCATTCAGCATGGTTCTTTGGTGTTTCTCTCCCTCTC